>SDVV010014590.1:0-14760 GCA_016164225.1 Gammarus roeselii
CACTCCTCCCACGCACCTACCTCGCACTCCTCCCACGCACCTAACTCGCACTCCTCTTACGCACCTAGCTCGCACTCCTCCCACGCACCTAGCTTGCACTCCTCCCACGCACATAGCTCGCACTCCTTCCACGCACCTAGCTCGCACTCCTCCCACGCACCTAGCTCACACTCCTCCCACGCACCTAGCTCGCACTCCTCCCACGCACCTAGCTCACACTCCTCCCACGCAACTAGCTCGCACTCCTTCCACGCACCTCGCTCGCACTCCTCCCACGCACCTATCTCGCACTCCTCCCACGCACCTAGCTCCCACTCCTCCCAAGCGATCATTCTCTGCAGCAACCCTCGACTCGAGGAAACAGTGCGTTGACTTGTGATATCAGTATTGCGATACGTACACCTTGAATGCATAGAATTAATCTGAACCATGACATGGCTGCTATGCAATGTTAAAGTTATATTACCTGTTCTCCTTGCAGTTTGGCATTGGATTACATTTTTGTTGTCGCTTGTGCCTGCTCAAAGCGAATAAGGTTTATCGATATTGAAAGAATAAGGGAATCATCTCCGGCACGAATAAGAAATATTTGTTGCAACGCCCATGAATTCGAAACAAATTCTTTATTTTGATTGTACCCACATTTTTTTTATTGACAACACAACAAACAGCCTGAAATGTACATTAGTATTAAAAAAAATGTCCTTCCAGTGGTCGTTGTAGTTTCTAGATGGCTTTACAATAAAAAGGTTCACTAAGTGTGATGAATTCCTCGCTACAAATAAGTAATTTGATCCCACTGTCATGTGGCATATTTTTCATTTCATTATATATGCAAAAAGGTAAATTCCTGAGTTATTCAAGTTTCATATAGGCATATGTATTTCTTACGAATAATATTTAATGTCCTCATGATGTCGCACATGCACTTCTCAGTTTGAATTCCTTCCCCTTCTTTCAGTTGACGTTTTCTTTGATTAAATATCTAATTATATCAACGCGTGACATCGCGTTCGATACTATTGATCCCAAAATGATAATACACCAACTCCGATGGTACCAGAAACCTTACTTCAGAGTCTAAAAAGCAACCAATCTTCTCAGTTGGGTTTTATATGCCTCGTATCGTATATTGCCTCGCTGCTTGCTAACCTCCTCATTTTATCTTCGGCCGCAGGGTAGGGTAGTGGAACCAGAGTAAGCTACTGGAACTCGCGCGTCCTGCGGAACCTAGCATAGTTATAATTGGAACCCAGCTTAGACATAATTACAAACGTGTAGTTAAAGTCGCAGGGTCTGGGGTGCTGCACCGTCAAAAGTTACTGGATCGGGCATGACCAGTGGATCGGGCTTGACCAGTGGATCAAGCATGACCAGTGGATTAGGCATGGTCAGTGGATAGTGCATGACCAGTGGATCGGGCTGGACCAGTGGATCGGGTTTGACCAGTGGATCGGGCATGACCAGTGGATCGGGCATGACCAGTGGATCGGGCTTGACCAGTGGATCGGGCTTGACCAGTGGATCGGGCTTGACCAGTGAATCGGGCTTGACCAGTGGATCGGGCTTGACCAGTGGATCGGGCATGACCAGTGGATCGGGCTTGACCAGTGGATCAGGCATGACCAGTGGATCGAGCATGGGCTGACTTTCTATTTCAAGGACAAACTCGTCACGTTCCCTAACGTTATTCATCAGCACAATTCATATATATTTAGGGTGGCCAGCGCTTTTTGCTCAATCCCTGCCTTTCACTCACCCGCCATTACCCTCTAAAGGCACAGCTATCACTAGAAAATTTATTCGGTTTCCGTCGACTTTGTTCCATTGTTCGTCGTGGCTAATTACGTTTTGAATTGCGTCACAAAAGCATTCAAATTGACCCAAAATAATTATTGTGCGGCCCTTCACTGCCTACCGTAGAAGCAATGTCGGGCTATATAATTATGAAAAGTTGAGAAAAAAAATTATATTCCCTAACCTAGAAATTCAACTAATCCTATTTTGGAGAACCTTGACAGAGGAAATGCTTTAAAAACGAATCTAACTTAAACGTACAGAATCAGGCAAAGTTATATCCTCAAAGATTTTGACTGCCCATTTACTGGTCGAGTGGTGTGAGCATTCGATAATGCGATATTAAGACCAGCGGCGTTGGAAGTCCGTAGGTAGCAATTAATTGGTATTTGAAAATGAACATAAAACTTCATTACGACAGCGAACAACTTTACCTTTCGTAATGAAGTTCGAAGTCACGTAAATGTTAGATAAAAGAATCAGAACATGCGAATCTCCATACAATACAGCAATATTTTTGTTCATAGCAATGATTTCCGAACGAAAATCATTGCTATGTGATAAATTGCATAAATAAATCAGTCTGGAAAGATAATGTAAATTATTTATGAAGCGACCATTTCTGATATTATTATTCTTTCTTAAACGTTCAACAGTAACAATACTGGATGACACCACACAACGTTGGTGACCAAATATTTCGATTCCGAGTTATAACAACATTGCCAAGCAGTAGTGCAATAGCATACGTGTTCCCCCCACGGCAGAGAGGTTATTCCGAGTTATAACAACATTGCCAAGCAGTAGTGCAATAGCATACGTGTTTCCCTCACGGCCGAAAGGTTATTCCGAGTTATAACAACATTGCCAAGCAGTAGCGCAATAGCATACGTGTCCCACTCGTGGCCGAGAGGTTATTCCGAGTTATAACAACATTGCCAAGCAGTAGTGCAATAGCATACGTGTCCCACTCGCGGCCGAGTGGTTATTCCGAGTAATAACAACATTGCCAAGCAGTAGTGCAGTAGCATACGTGTTCCCCCACGGCAGAGAGGTTATTCCGAGTTATAACAACATTGTCAAGCAGAAGTGCAATAGCATACGTGTTCCACTCGCGGCCGAGAGGTTGTTCCGAGTTATAACAACATCGCCAAACAGTAGTGCAATAGAATACGTGTCTCACTAAACACATCAAGGCTCCAGCGCGCCTGATCATCACGCGTGTCCTTTCTTTACCGAGTTCACTTCTCATTCATTACTCAGAGACACCAGTCTTAAATTACACCTTGGTTCATATAGTTTTTTACTCATTCAATAAATTGTGAACCAATAATTATATAATACAGGGGGCTCGAAGCTCCATAGTTCCAATCGATATCTATAGGTGATCTAACTTCTAAGATACACTGTTGTCACTAGTTCTTAGTCACTGACTACTTGACTATCGCAACTTCAATTTATTGATTTAAAAATCAAGTCGATGAGTAATTTAGTAATAAATAATTATTTAATGTTTGCTCATTGGACCTTACATAAACATAACATATTTCGGCCCAGCGGATAGACAATTCACGCCAGTAGGTACTTACAACCTGATCGTACTGCCTACTACATAGATGCGACTGAGACACAAAAAAACACAACCACAAATATGAAGGCATACCAATTTCCGAGTGCCAAGTGCCCAAATTACCAACAGATCTATTTTCAAAGTTAAACGCAAATGAAATACAAATAAAAATACTGAAATAAATGCACATATTTAGGTTTTCATCTTCTTGTAATGTAAAAAATAAAATAGAATTACATTTTAAGTTTTATTAAGTAGCAATGTTGTTGACTTGTTTATGTTTGACTATTTAAAAAGTACCAAACAAAAACCACAATCATGTGTAATTTGATACTGCAGAAGCAATAGATTAGATTAGATTAGAGTAAGGAAAACAAACGACCACGAGTGCTCATGTCGAGTGTTCCCTTTGAAAGAAGTGAAAGAAGAATGAGGGATAATCAACGAGGCTTTAGAAATTTACGCACACATACAAAAAAAGGAAGGTTGTAAGGACAGAAAGGAGCAGGACCACCACTACTGTCACCACTACCTACTACCACCACCCCACTACTACCTGGGGCATTTCAGCCACGGAGAAGAAAAGGTCGTAAGTCAGGTTGACTTGTTCAGGAACGGGGCGAACAAGACGCGAAGAGAAAAAAATTAGGTTTCAGGAGGTCGCATCTCGGACGGGCGAGCAGAGACGGCCACGCCCATACGCTCAGCGGACTCACACTTTTCCTCGAGCGCATGCCTGTCGGCTTGCCCAGAGGTTGGATCAGACGGACTCCAACTCGGTATTGAGTCTACTTCTGACGAGCATATGGGTATTACATTTTGACAAGTATATGTGCAAATTTGGGAGAAGCACCACACCCAGTTGTCCGGGTAGTGGTCCTCGCCCATGTGCTCAGAAGATTAAATCTTCTGTGCGCAAGCGGTTCCTTGAAGGCTGTCGCACTTCAAGGTGAGACGTCTGAGTGATCTTTCCTAAGGATAGACCTGCTCCTGGCTGATCTGGAGTCTAAGTCGGAATTTTGAAAAATGTTGTAGAAGATGTAGAAGAGCTCCACGCCCAGTTTCCTGAGAGAGTAAGTCTCTGAACACGTGTGATTGGTCCTACATGAGCATTTCAAATTTCAAATGAGACGTCAGAAGGACATCTGCTAAAAAAGTTGCACGTGGAAACTGATGAGTTTAGTCAAATGAGACCTATATTCTTAGGTTTGACGAATAGTTATCGCAGAATTTAGTCAAAAGGCATAAGATCAGTATTTACATTTTAAATTTAGACAATAGTCAAGACGGACAAATATTTTTAAATTTTGAAAAGTATATTCGTAGAATTTATTCCGAAAGAGAGCAAAAAAATCTATATTCAAATTGATACTCTCAAGAAACCTGCATAAATGAAAATGGTTATTATTGCAGGTTCCTTGAAGGCCGACGCAGTTCAAGGTGAGAGTCAGAGTGACATCTCCTAAGAAAGAGTTGCTCGTTGCAACTCCAGACTTGAGTCAAGAGAAACACGCGTATTATAAATTTTGAAAAACGGGAACAAAGTTATCGCAAGGTTTACTCTAAAAAACAGGAATAATTTTTAGTTTTTTTTTCAAATTGGCTCGGAAATCGAGTTAAATAAAATGATTTTTTTTTTTGAAGAACCGCTTCTGCAGCTCTTAATCCAAAGAAAATAGATACGGAATTCAAATTTTGAAATGAGCTTGAATATTTGTGGAGAAAGGGTTAGTAGGTAAGCGTCGCTCGGCACCCGCAGCAAATTCCTCGACGGGAGCGATGGCCAATCGTTAGCTCCAGGAGGAAGAAGATGCGGGCACGGTAGATGCGTTACAGGGCTCACAAGAAGGCAATTCTAGGGATGGTCAAAGTCCATGTCCACAGCTGCCAGGTCGAGACCCCCCCCCAAATGATGGATAAGTCGAAGACAAAGACACGCACCGTCATGAAGTCTTCTTCTGTAACGCGCAGTACTATGCCCCTAAGTCATAGTGTTGGGCTGTCGCCGCGGGAGGGTGTGTGCAGCCGAGCTCCACAAACTTTGTGGAAAGAGAGAAGGATTGGTGTGAGAATCACCTTGAAAGACGTGTTAGAGTATCCTATGAAGTGACATGCAATCCATTTATATAACTGAAACTGTTACAAGTGTTTGTACTACCAAGTAATATGTGATAATGAACAACCATTGACAAGATCAGTCTTGCACAACAAATGCCTCAGATTTCATCATCTTGTGTCTACCAGCATGAAGATTGGGCATTACAACTTTTCCAGAGCACCATCAAGTTCCCTTCAACGACATGGCTATCATCAAGTAGGCTGAAATGAAATATTCTTCATACTTTTGGTGAACTGTGTGAACATTGTCTGTTTTGATCTTAAGAGTGATTCCCCCAGCATGTTTATGTTGTCCGTACGTACGTGCTCGCCGGGAGCGTCTCCATCGACGATGTTCCACGATGTTCCAGCCTTCTGCTACCATTATGTTCGAAGGAGATTCCACATTCCACAAAGTCGATCTATATGAATTCTCAATTTAAATAAAAGCGCCAGCTGAAAAATCATTATCGCAGCTACACAACATAAGAAAAGATACACTAAGTATTGTTGTACGGCTCTACTCACGCTTGAAAACTTGACACTAGAACGCCAGAGCGAAATGACACACCCTCGTGATTCAGGATACCCTGAATCACTGCCCTCGCGCACTCAGCGCATGGTCCTTTAAAACAGGCATAGGCTTTAAACCACTCAGGTGAAAGATTCCTTCAAGACACCGTTAGCGACGGGACGTAAAACTCAACTTATGTGACATATTCTCCTAACTATTGTCATTTTATTGGAAGTTGTTCAGTAACCTGCAACACAATTCTCCACTGAAAATAATCTGCCAAATCAGCCGGTTTAGAACTGTTTTTTGAAGCATTCAGCGAAGAGTGGGCCATATCTTAACATCGTGTTTGTGTGTTAGTAATATACTACACAGGCCCACTTCATTCATTCATTCAAGCAGTGTAAGGGTGGAATTATGCTTCCTGTCCCTGTTTTCCCCTCTACGCCCTCCCCACCTCTCTCTGTATATGCGCGCGATAATAGGCCTCACTCATACTGCTCACGCCCCCCTTCCCCTGCGCTCCTCTTACCGCCGTCCTGCATTTCGCAGTGCCACACGTTATAGGGACCAGACGGAGTAAAGAGTGCTGCCGACTACAGGAGTCGACAGAAAAACAATTATTCACATGTTTAGAAGTAAAATAATATTATTGTCTCGTCTAAACTTCTTTTACTAGTGCAGCCTTCTACCAGTGAGGTAGCCTTCCATCAGTGTAACCTTCTACCAGCGAGACGGCCTCCTACCAACCTCAACCGCCTCCCCCCTTGCACTACGCTGCCGTTCATTCCCTCTCCGCATACCGCAAATGGCAGCCCCTTCATAGACAGGGGCTTTAAATCGCTCAACCAGACTTCTTCAAGGCAGTGTTAATAACAAAAGGTGAAAATCAATACTTGAAATATATTGTCGCCTACTGTATATTGACATATTGTTGGAAGTCAATAGACATCCAGTAACACAATAACATTTTTCATGGTACTTTTAGTTGTTATATCTGAAGATATGTGCAAGACAGTGGAATATATACGTGTTTTCTGCCAGCGTTCGTTTTGTGACGACATCATATACAGTATTAGGTAAGAACAGTGTCAGTAGCAAAGTTCTAAGTGCCAACTAGAATATTTTATCACTCTATTTTATCTACTTCGTGGAATGTAGAATCTCCTCCTCACATAATGGTAGCAGAAAAGAAGCTGAGGTGAACGCGGGCTGGAACATCGTCGAGGGAGACGTTCCCGGAGAGCACATACGTACGGACAACAAAAACATGAGGGGGAAAACACTCCTAAGATCAAAACTGACGATTTTCACGCAGTTCACCAAAAGTTTGAAGCAAATTTAATTTCAGCTCACTTGATAATAGCCATATGTTGAAGGGAACATGATGGTGCACTGGAAAAATTGTAATGCCCAATCTTCATGCTGGTAGTCACAAGATGCTGAAATCTGAGGCATGTTTTGTGCAGGACTGATCTTATCGATGGTTGTTCATTATCACATATTACTTGAGAGTAAAAATGCATGTGACAGTTTCAGTTACATGAATGGATTGCATGTCACTTCATAGGATACTCTAACACGTCTTTCAAGGTGATTCTGACATCAATCCTTCTTTTTTTCCACAAAGTTTGTGGAGCTTGGTTGCACACACCTTCCCGCGGCGACAGCCCAACACTATGACTTAGGGGCATAGGACTGCGCGTTACAGAAGAAGGCTTCAAGACGGTGCGTGTCTCGGTCTTCGACTTATCCATCGTTGGGGTGGGGGGGGAGGGGTCTCGACCTGGCGGCTGTGGACAAGGAACTTGACCATCCCTAGAGTTGCCTTCTTGTGAGCTATGTAACTCATCTACCGTGCCTGCATCTTCTTCCTCCTGGAGCGACCGATTAGCTATCGCTCCCGTCGGGGAATTTGCTCCGGCCACAGGACCCTCTAGGTAGGGTTCCCTGCGGTCAAAACTGGTCCGTTTAAAGCATGCTGGACCCCTAACTTTTGAGCATAGTATTTCTTAGCACTGAAGTGGAGTAGTCTGCCAAGTCGGGCATTTCCTACATGATTCAGGTGTAGGCTGTCACATAGGAAAAGATCGGGCCTCTCCCGAAAGTCATCAAACAAGTTGATAAAGGATACTTCCCTGGACTTGAAAATGGTCTCGAGGGCTTGATTTGTGTAGGTTAACTTGTTATACAGCTCGTCATCATCATTCATTCGCGGTAAGATGGATATGATGGCTACTCGATCCATTTTTGCCTTGAGGTTAGAAATCAGCTGCCTATACTTGGCTAGCAGATCTTCCGACCTTGTCTTTTTAAGGTCATTGGTGCCTTCATGAAAGATTATGAGTGTCTCCCGGCTGGAAGCTCAAACCTCTGCAATGGCACCTCTGATCTTCTTAATCGTGGCAACGGGTTTGTAAATAACCCGCCTCTTTGCCTTACACCTATAAGCAAATTTACCCGCCTGGTGTCGGAGGATAGAGTCCCCAAGGACAAGTGTCTCAATTTCTCCGTCGAGGTCGGTGAACTTCTCAAAAGTGTTCCGCGTTGGCATCACAAACGCGGACGTGTTCGCGTAAGTAAGCCGGTTCTAGACCAGCTGAAATTTATCCGAATCTACGCCGCTCCGTTGAGGCTGGGTGCGGTTTCGATCCGCAGATTTCATGGTCCGAGGTATCGGCTTAGTCCCGGGTTTTAGTTTTCGGAGAGCCGATGACCTCTTGGCCTGACGGGAAGTAGGTACCCCTGGTTTGGGTATAGGGGTGGAAGCGAGTTGCGAACTCACATCCAGTACCGGTTGCCCTGATAAGGGTTTAGGAGTAGATGCGTGCTGCCGTTGCTGACTCTTACCCAGAACGTTACGGCACAAAGTCAGAGATGAACCAATAAGACTCCTCCGCGATAGAACTGGGTTCTCCCGGTATATCCTCTCCATCCAGTTGTAAAGCATGGATAACCAACTCGTTAACTTCTACTAGTTTCCTCGTCTGTTCCGCTAGGTCGTTGCTAGCCTTCTCCCTATCAAAACGATAGATTCACTTGGGGTCTGCAGCGAACTCTAGATCACGCTTACTAACAAGGTCCTCTTGGACCTTACGTACCTTGGCTCTCAACTCCGCTAAGGACTCACAAGTCCTGCTGATCTCCTCTCTCATTTCCACATACTCTCTGGCGACAGTGCGCAGGAGGACAAAAAACTTCCCTGCAAGGGTCCCGTCCTGTCCGTCGTCTCAGTCGTCGTCGTCCCTAATCTGGACCTGGTCGAGCCTGCCATCCAGCTCGCAGAGTCGACAGACGAGGTTCTCCGTGTACGGCTTCTCGAGGACCCGTAAAGACGTTCCTGCTCATCCTGTCACAGCAGACCGAGCAGTCCGCCAGAGTAGGAAGCATCCTAAAACGTCGTCCAGGAGAATCCCGCACTCAACCACTCGCACTCGGTAATTTACACTTATTTAGCGCACTTATTACAGCTCTCACACTTATTTACAGGCGATTAATTTCCAGATAATTTACACTTTATGGAGCTTTCACAATTAAAGTACAAAAAATAATGTCTTCAAAAATGTATACAATCGAGAGTCAGTCAATAATCTTTCGTTATCAACGTGAATTCGGTATAGAGTAATAGAGTAATAAGTAATAACTAATACGTAATAACTTAATAAGTAAGAGCATAACATACTAATAACATTTGACACGCACAGTAGCACTGATGCTGCGATAATTTCTGTGAAAAAATCGTGTTTGTTCCTGTTCAAAGTCAAACTTGCGGGCGAAAATCGCGGAAAATGGAGAGTGCGACACCGCCATTGCAACTTCTTCAACACGTGGGCGCCTTTCGATATTGTGACTTCGAAATTGGTAGTGCGACGAAGTCTCAAAGTCTTAAAGTCGCCAATAGGAAAAATCGCGCCTTGCAAACCAGGGACTGTCGGGCTTTGCTATTAACGATCCTTCATTTGTACGATCTTCAAATCTTTACTAAATATTGAACACCGCTCGTTGTTTTGGTTAACAGTTTTAAATCTATTTACATTTTGACCCTAAAGTGTCCAGATAATTTCCAGCTCAGTGGTCGAGTGGGTAGGGGTCTGCCTCTCATCAATGTAGATGTCCGCTGAACGCTGATTGATGTAGATTCGATCATAACTGATCCTGAGAGAGACATTCGGGCCGCACTCTTGAATGGTCAAGGGCCTTTAGGTGGCAGATACACTGTAACACGAGAAAGAACTTTGAAATGCATAAAAAATGCCACGTGGGTATATTTGATATCCGAGTGTGCATCTAAAGTTATGTTCATTATTCTTAATCACATCATGTGACTCATATTCAGTATTTCTTGATAACTGATGGAACAATCGTTCTGATGATATCTGCAGTGAGACAGTAATTTTGCTTCATAAGGTTTCTCCAGTATATCACCCAATGCGTCCATCTCATTAACAATAGCTCTCCATCCCTCACTCGCTCGAGGTGACACTATCCCCGGCCTCAACATTGAGCCTGAGGCTCAATGAAGGGTTGCTGCTGGCTGTCATATTCATATAAATGATGAACAATGTTGACGGCCGGCAATTATTGAATGTTTCATATTTTTCGAAAAACTGTTGCCGAATTTATCTACTCTGTTCGTTTCATGACATCAAACACTCGGAAGCGGATAAAACAGACCGAACGACCTGTAAAAAAATTACACCTTACCCAACTTAATTGGATTCTATGTCATGATTTGCTCCTACAACCACTTTGCTACAACCAAATTGGTTGTAGGAGACATCTATAAGATTTTCCCTTCGCTCGCATAATGAATCGCGAAGTAAGTTAACATGAAATAAATGGTTGCACTAATCGGAGTAGGTCTGGAATTAAATGACGCTGAATTTTATTTAAAAATGTTTAATTTCTTGTTGAACCGGGCTAGTCCTTCCCCTTTCAGCATAAGGCCTTATTATATCCACAAAACCAAGGCGAGTCAATGAATATCATTACAATTATTATTGTCTGGAACTTCCGTATCGTTTGAGCATCCGTGGCCCTGAACTTTGTCTCTAGAGCTTGATTCAATTAAACTTCACCTCGCATGCATGGAACCCTACATTGCAGGATGGCTTCACCTCGCCTGCACCGAACCTAACATCGCAGGATGGCTTCACCTCGCCTGCACCGCACCTAATATCGCAGGATGGCTTCACCTCGCCTGCACCGCACCTAATATCGCAGGATGGCTTCACCTCGCCTGCACCGCACCTAATATCGCAGGATGGCTTCACTTCGCCTGCACCGCACCTAATATTGCAGGATGGCTTCAACTCGCCTGCACCGCACCTAATATTGCAGGATGGCTTCACCTCACTTGCACCTAACCTAACATCGCAAAATGGCTTCACCTCGCCTGCACCGAACCTAACATCGCAGGATGGCTTCGCCTCGCCTGCAATGCACCTAATATCGCAGGATGGCTTCAACTCGCCTGCACCGCACCTAATATCGCAGGATGGCTTCACCTCACCAGCACTGAACCTAACATCGCAGCATGACTTCACTTAGCCTGCACCGAACCTAACATCGCAGGATGGCTTCAAATCGCCGCACCGCACCTAATATCGCAGGATGGCTTCAACTCGCCTGCACCGAACCTAACATCGCAGCATGGCTTCACTTCGCATGCACCGAACCTAACATCGCAGGATGGCTTCACCTCGCCTGCACCGAACCAAACATTTCAGGATGGCTTCACCTCGCCTGCACCGAACCCTAACATCGCAGGATGGCTTCACCTCGCCTGCACCGGACCTAACATCGCAGGATGGCTTCACCTCGCCTGCACCGAACCTAACATCGCAGGATGGCTTCAACTCGCCTGCACCGCACGTAATATCGTAGGGTGGCTTCACCTCGCCTGCACGGAACCTAATATCAAAGGATGGCTTCACCTTGCCTGCATGGAGCTCAACATCGCAGGATGACTTCACCTCACATGCACGGAACCTAATATCGCAGGATGCCTGCACTTCTCTTACACGGATCTCAACATCGCAGTACGTGTAAGAGCAGGAAGTGTAGAGGATAATTATTTCAAAGCACACTTTAAAAAAACTACTAGAAGAAGTAAATGAATAGATGAAAAATTTGAAAATTATTCTAATCTGAAAGGCTGTCTGTATGGAATATTAGTTGCAATATCAAATGCCCACACTTTTGATTGTGTTCAGGGTGTATTACTTAGGAGCGAGGGATTGGTGTTGTATTTCGACTGAAAAACGGGAGAAACATATTCCGTCCTCATAAAATGGAAGCAAGTCATATTGCAATTGGTCGGGAGAACAGATTTACGGCTTATCTAACCGTCTTATGCAGGCTGTTAGACCGGGCCAATCTACATTGAACAATTTCACAGACGAGACAGCGACACAGAGAATATAGTTTCGCAGACTCTTAGCATAATTTCGATGAAAATGCTCGAAAAAAATGCCTCTCCCAGCCAGCCCTCCCATGGATGTTTAATCATTTAATAACAGTTCTAAAGAAGAAAATGTAACCACGCCTACGTGAAAGATAAATACACGACTAATGCAATAGATTTCCGTCCGGGAACATTTTAATTATAACCAAACCAGAATAAATGTTGTAAAATTGATTTATACGACTTATTAATTACTGACATACGAATTGCAATTGCATAATGATTTAATTTAAATATTCAAGATAACGAGAATTTTTATATGAATAAAGGAAATATGGCAAACAAATAAACAATATTATAACCAAAAAAGTAACCGATCGCATTATTAACCAAGAGAGTAATAGACCCCGTTATTTTCTCCAAGATCGAATGATACTTTCAATCGAACGCAAAACCCTGGAGACTCAATAAGCCACCACCTTAAGAGGAAAATCTTGCGATCCTGAATTTGAAACGTTTCCCCGCCCACGGGCTGTGAAAACATTGAATTTGAACCAATTGATCCATGAAGCGAGATAATGGGCCGCTGCGACTGCCAAGGACGCACTCATCACCTCTAACAGCTAATGACTCTATTGCGAACCCCTTCCGTTGATGAAACTCGAACATATTCATATTTCTTGAAGACAAAGATCAGTTCAATGTGTCGCCTCGCTTGTCATTTTGTATCCTTCCTGGAGAACGGGATCAGTTCAACCCATCGCCAGACCGATCAGCTTTCCTACTTCTTGACGCCAAGGATCGGTTCACGACATCGCCCAATTTTCCAAGAGCCTCCGCGCTCATCTTCACAAGTCAGCCCATTTGCCGCGGCGATATTGCGTCGACACCGATTGGGGACTGAAATGAGAACCGAGAAGCTGGCTGTTAAACGGATTTAGGAAGAGTACTGATTGCCTTTTGACTTAAGTACGTACCTTAAGAATTTTCGATCTAGGCTATCCGGGTGAGTATTTTTTACGATTCACTTTGTTACATAAGTTCTTATACGTATTTATCGAGTGTTTCTCTATAAAAGGTGAGCGATTATACAGATACAGATACAGATACAGACACTAGGCCGCATCCCCCACAAAGGGGGGTGGCCGACGGCATGGCGCACCTCACACCCTCAGACGCTCACACTCACACAACTTAGCCCTTTTGTGCTAATGGTCAGGCCGGTCGCCCCTCAACTTACACTCTGGGTCCCGAATGCACCGGGGAACCGTCGTCAGCAGCAGGGCCCGACAGTTTTCACTGGTTTATCCCCGCCGCGTCATAATGACCAGGACCCCCCACCCACGACCATCCCGACAGAAAGAGTGGAAAGCACATCAGAGCAGCGTCAAAATCAACCATTCACAACCATTCTCCACTCACTCCTGTTCATTGCACGCTCTGTCGCCACCTCCACATTCATGTCTCTCCTTCCCAACCCCTGCTTCAGATCATCCATCCACCCAAATTTCGGTCTAACTCTAGGCCTGCGACCACTCGCCTCCGCATTCATTACCCTTTTCACCAATCTCCCTTCATCCATCCTCTCCATATGCCCGAACCATCTCAGTACACGAGAATCCACTCATTTCTCCAATTTTTTTCAGCATCCCTGTTCTGATTCGAACCACGTCGTTGGTGATCCGGTCTCTCAGCGTTACTCCAGCCATGCTCCTCAAACACTTCATCTCGAAAACATTCAACCTTCTTCTCTCCTCTGCTCTCACCCCCCAAGCTTCAGCTCCATAGAGTACAGTTGGGACAACAACACCCTCATACAGCCCTCTCTCTGCTTCCATCCCCAACGTCCTACAGCTCATTACACTCTTTAGTGCACCCAACAGTTTACATCCCTCCTTCACTCGCGCCCTCACTTCAGTTTCCACTAGTTTAGTTTTCTCCACATGGGAGCCCAGATACTTACAACACTGAACTCCCTCCAAGAGCTCTACATTTAGGGTGACACTAATTTTGCTCGCATCGACAGTCTTCGAGCATCTGATTAGTTTACTCCTACCCACGTTCACTCGAAGCTACCTCCTCTCACACACTCTACCAAACTCAGACACTAGCCTACACAGCTTCTCCTCCGAATCCGCAACCAGGGCCTTATCATCAGCAAATAGCAACTGGCTCAACTGCCAACTCCGCCCATTCGCTTCAAACAGTTCCAGGCCACGACCCAGCACACTCGCGTTCACCTCCCTGACCACTCCATCCATATAGAGGTTGAACAGCCAGGGAGACATTACGCAGCCTTGTCTCAGTCCCACTTTCACTGTGAACCAATCACTCACCTCGCTCCCCACTCTGACACATGCTCGGCTGTCAGCATAG
>SDVV010014591.1:0-14759 GCA_016164225.1 Gammarus roeselii
AACAATCAGGTTCCACAAGTTTGTGAGTCAGTGAGAGAAATTCACAGCTCAATCTATCCTATGAAAGTGATAGTGAATGGCATGTAAATATGGGGACGGAGACATATGGTGAAGATATAAGGAGGGGAATGACGAGAAGGAGAATGGAGGCGAGTTAGTTGCCATAAATCGAGAGAAAAGGGGTGTAGCGAATGGAGGAATAAAGAGTGTCTAAGAAGAAAAAAAGATGGAAGAAAGAAAGAGTGTAATTACGAGGTGTGGAAAAAAATCTACATGATACAGTGGCGTACGAAAATTAGTTTAAGACTGAAGTTAAAGGAAAAAATTCATTATCATTTTACGCTCGATAACTCATTCAAATTTAATTCATATTATGCATTAAGAAGCTTTGTCCAGATATAATACCGTAAAATATTGTTATATGAAGTTAAAATCCACGTCGGGAAAAAAAGTTTGTTTATGCAGTTATACACTAAACATGTACTAATCTTTGTCTCGCTCCTTTATATATATGTATATATATATATATATATATATATATATATAATATTTCGTGATAAGCGGTTAGCGGAAGTTCATCGATGGACTGTGTGTCCAATATTCATGGTCACAGTAACATTGTCAGAGCTGTGTTCAAAGGCACTGTAGAAACTGTGCTATCGTCGGCGAAGTGGACAACTGCAGATAATTGCATGAACGACGCATGTTATTAACATTCAGCAAAACAGCACTGGACCCAAAATGCTCTGTGAAACATTAATCTTTATTATTCAGGCGGGATCCAAAACATTCATCCTTTTTTTTCATTTGTATAAGATGATGTTATTTATACCGTAAAATACGACGGTTATCATTTGTTTAGGTTCATTGATTAATAACAAATTCAGTGATTTGAAGAATACGATAAAAGGTGAGAATATTTGACAATATTTGGCAAAGTTGTAATTGGTCTACAATTTCAATATAAATCTGTTTGCTCATTGCGTTATAACAATGGGACTATTTTAAGATGTTTGGGTTACCTTTGTTGGAAACATATTTCAACACATATACGGGAAAGAGCTATGATGACGGAAATTACAAGGACTCGCCATAATATTGTCCAAAACTTCAACCTTTGTTGGAGGTCAAGGGAAAGAATAGGTTGGTGAAGAGTCACCCATGAATTCAGTTGAAGAGATTGACTAGCTGGGATTTCACGGTCGATGTTGACGCCAATCTGAGGAAATTATGTATGGAACATTTCAGGATCGTGAATGATTTATACTTTAAAATAAATGGAACAAAACTTCCTGTCTACAAGATCTATAAACTCTGTTTGTATTCGTTTGCCTATCATTGTTCTGTCCATCACAGAGCCTCTTCATTCTATAAGGTCTAGTCAACAGCGTCGTCGATCGTCGTCAATCAACGACTCAACACTACAGTCATCGAGTTGTTGCAATCAACCAGTGAGGTGCAAGTTTAGTCTATCAAAATATATAAGCGTGTGCTCTGGCATTACAAATATTTATTGTATTGACATAAAAAAAATCCAAGCAATTTGTGTAAAATAAGTCGAATCAGCTTTATTTGTTCCACGGGATGTCACTGAGTTAAACAATCAGATTCATGATAATGATGGTAATACTTCCCTACATTTTAGAAGAACATGACATGTGGATCCATTTACAGTGACCAAGCTCAAGAAGCTTATGTTAATGTTAGGCTAGACTATGATAAACGTTTTCGGATCAGGTGCTGGCCAGGTTTCCGAAATTTGTGTTGGACGCACTTTGGAGTTGCAGTGAATTTTTCAGTGAACGACTTGACGTCAAAGTTAAGGATCTGAACACAGAAAATCTACGTATGCTCAACAAAGGTCAAAAACATTTCCTTATGATTTCGTACAAACATTCGAAACTACAAAATTCGACGAGCCAATTTTGACAGGTATAACTACAATTTTCAAAGAACCAATTTTGACAAGCATAACTACAATTTCTGTAGAGCCAATTTTAACAAGTGGAGCTGCAATTTTTTAAGAGCTTATTTTGACGGCTTGAAGGATGAAATCACAAACATAGACGTCGAGTACGAGTTTGATGGCAGGACCGCTGATAAATGCCTTGTGTATCTTTGGGATGGCATGGCGCAAACAAGCAAACAATGTATCCCGGAGAGAAAAGTACAGATAAACAATCCCTCTTGGCTGAATAATGAAGTTCAAGAAGCCAATGCTCGCCGACAGACATTGTACCAAAATCCACAAAACTCATCCAACCCCACAATCAGAACAAGCGCCTGAGAGGGCTGGTATAAGTGCCAAGAGAAATAAGAAAAAACATGTTGTTAAATCGGCCAAAGGCAATCCAAAAAGATTCTATGCACATGTGAACGAGAGAAATGTTGTTTGCGACAGCATTGGCCCTCTACAAAATAGTACAGGTGATCTAAAATCAGCCGATGCAGAACTGTCTACGCTACTGAACGAACATTTTTTTAACCGTCTTCACAGATGAAAATGTTACTGATATCCCAGAATTCAAATTGCTGGGAAAAATGCAACCGTTGGAAAATATTCACTTCCTCGTTGGTGGAGTAGAGGAAGAACTCAGCAAACTAAATATTTACAAATCTACAGGACCAGATGACATGCATCCGAGTATATTATGAAACATCTCCCAAATTATTTGTGGTTAATTGACAGAGAACTTTGACAGGTCTATGACAACTGGAATTATTCCAGAATTTGGAAAAAGACAAACATCACAGCTATATTCAAGAAGGGTAGTAGGCTAGAGCTATATTCAAGAAGGGTAGTAGGCTAGAGCTTATACACAATAAACCTATTTGTCTCACATCTTTGTTCTTCAAAACCTTGGAACGATTGATAATAACAAGTATAACTTGTCCCCTCGAGAGAAACCACCTCATCAAGAAAACCCAACATGGCGGCAGATGCAAACATAGCTACCTGCCCTATCTTCTGGACATTTTCAATAAAGACATCGAGTTATACGATGAAACCAAAGCTGTCGACCTTATTTATTCTGGGTTTTAAAAAGTGTTTGATAAGGTCCCTCATTAACGCCTTCTTAGAAAAATGGAGGCGCTTGGCATAACTGGAAACGTGGCCCCGTGGCTCCGAAATTGACTCACGGGCTGCAAGCAGCGGATGTGGTTCGACCAAGGAAATGTCAGTGGGAAACGGTATTATCAGGAGTACCCCAAAGCATTGATCTTGGGCCCCTTCTCTTTATGATCTATAAAAATGACCTAGACAGCGACATCGTTAGCAAGTTATCAAAATTTGCTGATGACACTAAACTCTACCACAAAGCGGAATGTGACCTAGATCGCATAACTATACAAAGGGATCTTAATAAACTCGTGAACTGGTCTGATAAGTGGCAAATGAACTTTAATATCGAAAATGCATTGTTATGCATATCGGATCACAAAATCTAAATTCATGATTTCATAATGGCAGACAACCATATGACTGACGATGACAAACTTCGAGGCCATGGAATATTTATCACTAACGATCTCAAGTGGAAAAACCAAGTGAAATCTAGCTACAAGAAAGGCAATAGAGTCATTGACTTTATATCCAGAAACTTCCACTACAAGTTTGGGGACATCGTGCTCCCGTTATATACTTCAATCGTCAGGTCTCAAATGGAATTTGCAGTACAATTTTGGTCCCTTCATCTAAGAGGGGATATTGCCGAAATGGAAGGAAGACGAAGACGACTTAGAGGTCAGTTGATAGAAGCCTTCAAAAACCTAACCAGATTTGCAAGAATTTGCCCTGAGGGCCTCTTTGACTGAGATTATAACCAAAGGAACAGAAATAATGGACGAAAACTGCAGCTAAAACCATTCAGAGCACCAGTGGCCGAAACCTTGTTTCCAATCAGGATACCAACAATTTGGAACCGTTTACTCTAGGATGAGGTTAACAGTAATCACGTGAACACATCTAAAAACCGCCTCGACAAACACTGGGAGACTAATCCACCCCTTTACTAAGAAAATGTGCTGTTAGGACTATTGCCGCCTCGGTGGCAACAACTCTCATTGGAGACTTCAACATCCGGCAGCCCATGAACGATGGGTACCTCATCTAGGCTGTGCTCGTTGTATTGCAAATTCAATGTTGGAATACTGCTAGAATGGACTCTTCGACCCGTCCCAGACCTACTACTACACTGTCCTTACAACCTTCCTTTTTCTGTACGTGTCCGTGATTTTCTAACGCTTCGTTGACTATCCCCAACTCTTCTTTCACTTCTTTCAAGGAACAACTCGACACGAGCACTCGTGCTCGTTTTGTCGCTTTACTCTAATCTGATCTAATCTACTACTACCAACCAACCTGACGACTCTACGGCATCAGCGCAGGACTCGAAGGTATCTGCTGTAAGATTCTCGGAACGATATTTTTTAAGGCATTCATCAACAAATTCATCCGAGGTTTGATGTTGCAGGAACACCGTGCCACGGGCTGCCCTGAGGGAGTACACGCTGATGGTGACGGTCGGAGGGGGGAGGGAGGCGGCTCTGCAGCTATTGATGTCGGAAGCAGTCCCCGGTGAGCTCGAGGTTGACGTCTTATACTTGTAGAACTGAAACAATGGCATTGAGATCATCACAGTGGGCTAACAGACTAAGCACGAAGTAGATTCTAAGTGTGATTAAGTCCATTGTAGCAAAAATCTTTCGCGAATCAAGGACGTCGTCAAGTTTTCTCTAAACACCAGAAATTTAGACAAATATCGCCCAATTTCAGAGAAATATCGCTCATAAGGTTATTGAACCGTTACTTCAGACATAGAAAAGTTAGTCAGGCCGAAAGAATTTGGTTGTTAGTAATGACGCCTTTATTATCGGTTAATATCAACCAAATGTTGAGGTGCCTTGGTCGAGTGGATAGCGTATCCGACTGCAGTGTGAGCTTCTGGTGCTGCACGTCGCGAGCTCGAGCCTCGGCAGGGACACGGCGGTCTTATGACGGGGAGATTTGGCACCTCCCTTCTCCCTGTTTGCCTAGCTTAGCCACCCTCCTAACTCGGAGGAAATGGTTGTGTCTATATATACATATACGTCTGTACAATTGTTGTTTTTCCCTCATCTAATTCACTGCTCGAGTTTTCTTTTACCATACCGGATATATTTCAAGAGTTAGTGAACAATTTGTTTGCCTGCTCTGAGTATTTTATTCATCCTCGTTAGAAACGTAAATTCTGGACCACATGTTCACCAGTGTTCATTGAAATGCTTGTGGAGATAATGTACACAGTCTTCTCTAATCGAATCGGACTTATTAGAGCATTCTTGACGATAGAAATGATTGGTAATTGTTTTAATTGATGTTTTCAGCTAAATGAACAAAGAAAAAATACGTCAAGACTCATTTGCCGTATTCACGTATTAATCCTTGTTTATCTACGTTGTGTTATTTGTCTGCTTACGAAAAATTAGCATAGCATTACAGTTGTTAGCCTTGGAATTTTTTTATTATTTAATAAAAGGGATTTGCTGCAGTTATTAACTGATGAAAATAATTAACTTCACCCTTAATAACAGTGTAACACCGATAGTATATTGTGATTTTTTTTTTCTGAAAACGGTATATCAATCTTGTCCTCTCCTGTTACACATAAGAGAATTACTGTACTTTGAAGGACACCATTAGATAAAACTTCGATAACAGGGAGGAAATTAAAAACATAAATTACGACCTCGTTCGTCAGTTCTTAGTCTATGCGGGTAGGCGACAATCCTCTTCGCTCACAAGTATGTGTCACAGTGATTGACTGAATTTGAACAATCGACTACTCCATTGAGACCAGTAGTGCCACGAAGCATTCTCATAATTCTGCAAGTTTCCTGTTTTTATGCCCCCACCATTCTAGGGAAAAGGGGCTGGATGTCTATACATTTAGACGTAAAATATATCGTTAACATTTTTTTCGTTCGCTATTATACATGTGAGTGATTAGTTAAGTTAAGTATGGTGAGAAGATGCCTATATTTGATTTTTGTCGACGTCATTGAGATAGACATACATTTTCTATCCTTCATTCACATGGGTGTGGCTCAGATAATAATAATATTCTAAAACGAAATTAGTCCTTAAATGTCTTGATTCCTTTTTTTGTGTACCATGATTCTAAAAAAAATTGGAATGTAAATGAACAAAACACTGTCGACTGCCGTATAAAACTAAAGAAAAAGTTCATGACGCATGAAATAGGCAAATTATGTCTCATCGCGGGTCAGGGTTTTTGGGTCAGCTGAGATGCTGGGCTGTATGGCGATTGAAGGCATGAGTTCTTTGTTGTAGATCTTCCTCGAGTCCTCACGCAGTCGAGGATCGTTCTTCGCTGTTAAGATGATCAGGCGTAGGGCATGAGACAAGAGAGTTGGTCCCTCATTTCTGTTTACATTGGATGCACTCGCGGTTAAGATAGTCAAAAGTCGGTCTACGTATTGAACCCGACGAACTGTTGTTCGTGCACTGTTACTTGTCTTTTTTATGGTAGTTGGGTATCGAGCACCTCGAGATCATCATTGCAAGGGCCACTCTCCCCTGACTCGGGGGCGATCATTGGCTCGGGCACGATGGCGCAGCTGCCGAGAGAACTAGCTGAGATCTTGTGAGCAAGTTTTCTACTCAGTGTATGGGTATAATAAGATTGATTGAATTTCTTTGTTGATTCAACTGCGCTGGCATATTCCAGTGGAGTCGGTCTTTTGTCTGCCATATGTGAACGGGTTGTTCCCGTGTGACCTTGCGGTTCTTTTGTATAGCAGCTATTTCTTTACGATCAAGTGTTGGGGCCGTCGTGTTCGCCTGTCTTGGGGAGACATTAACTGTGAGAAATTACGGTTGAAAGGATTCTTTTTTTTTTGTTAGCTGGCGCGTCTACTACAGCGTTGAGGTGTATCTGGCTTGCAATGTTTGATGACGTGGCGGTACTCGATGCATTTGTTGCAACAGGGAAAGTTTTCATTTTCCCTTACTCAGCGGGAATCACAATGAATTATGGTGCATCAGTTTGAGAAGTTAGTAGTGTGTGGGAAGTTAGTAGTGTATGTTTTGGAGCGAGGGCTTAGGGGTTTGATGAAAGCGACTAAATAAATTTTAGTATCCTCGAAATATGTCGCAGAGCCAGCTGCAAAAGCGCTTGGACCTGTTGTTGGGATGTGGAAAGAAATGTGTGTAATTCATTTTACGCAATTGAAGGACGGATGTAGTTCAACGGTTACCGTGTTTTTGGCAATTTGGACATTTTTTGTATCTACGGTGCTTCCAACGGATCATACTAAGTAGGTTAGATATTTCGATCCATGTTTGCAGACATTCCCGGTTTACCTCCTAGTTGATGTACTAGTAAATCACTTGTCGTAAATCACTCGTCATCATAGTGGAGGAATTAATCTACTAGCGTTCGATGCGGAAGTGGGTACGGAACGGTACCGATCCTTTTACCTGAGTGGGATGATCAATCTGGGGGGAAAGTGTCGAGACTATGGTCTTGCGTCGGCCAACCTTGTGGTCTTCTTGGAATTGAATGAATCCTCTTTCTCTTTTTGTCCTAAGGGCAGTCATTGTGTGCCGTGGGATGACCGTTTTCTTTGCAGTAGAAGCAACGGAATTCTTCGTATGGGCATGATTGGGCATCATCCTCCTGTCATGGTCGTCTAGGAAATGTCTTTGACATCTAATACAGTTTTTGTGCGTGCTTTCTTATTCCTGTCATTTACAGCAACACATCGGACGTTTGATGGGAGAGGTACCCTCGGTGTTAGAGTCAAGAAAAGTATGTCAATAAAATTTGGTGGGGTTGGGCAGTATAATTTCAGCAGAAGGCCGTTGTGGTGTTTGTTTCTGCGCCTGGTTTTCATGCACACAGTTCTCGTACCGTACTAGTCCGGTCCTGAACTGTTGGAGCAGGCTGGGTGGGGAGATTGGGGCGTCACACTGGTCTTGGAGATGAGAGTCTCGCTCAGAAGTGTTGTGTTTACTTTGTTGGTGAAGCTATCTTCACCGCCGGCGGTGATATTTAAAACTGATCAGCCAGGAACGGAATCTAGTTCTTGTCGTAAAATGTATGACCAACGTCCAGTCTGTCCTTGTTATTGAACGTGAATTTCAAGGGTTCGGCGAAGTGAGGAACGTTATTGAATAAACTGTGCTGGTCAAATCGAAAAAAAAAGGTTTCTATCTTGCTGTAGTTTAAGAGAGAATCGTGGAGGCTGTCATCGGAGGTGGAGGTGCACGTGGAAGCTCACGCGCTGGTTGCGTGTTCTTTGGTGCGTCTGTTCTTCAAGAGTTCGTTAGGTTGAAGGGCCAAAATTAGGACACATTCCTTGAGTTTTGTGCATGAGACGTTCATTGATTGCACTGGTGGCTGTGGTGCGGTTCTCAGCTTTCAGCACGAGAAGGCCAGACACTATGCTTAGGTTATTTTACAGTTCATGCATGCTTGCTGTTAATTTCTTGATGCGATCGTTGATTCGCATATCCGGCCTCGAAGGGGATCCATTTCAGTGATGTTTGTTTTCATTGCTCCCGGAATATTTGAGTTGAGCACTCTAAAGAGGTTGCTAGTCCTTCTTAGATGGGATTTGTTTATGCCCCATTGAACCACCGGTATTTTCCTGGGGTCTAGATGGTACAACCTAGGGGGTATCTAGACCAGCTTTACCAAGTTTAATTCACGTTTCATCACCATATTTGGCAAACGCTGTTCCCAGTGACATAATAATATCGAATATAGCGCCCTTCTGTGACGCAGCGTGGTGTGCACGGCGTGTGGTTTTGTGTGTGTGACTTGTGAATAATGACGTATATATATGAGTGTGCAGACTGTCACATAGTACTAATTGCCAGTGAACAGTAGCTTAGTGGAGGAGTTAATAAGGTACAAATTTACTGAAACCTGTTGTGAAAAAGTGCTTTGTAGCGCTTTTTCACCGAGTGACCAACAAACCGGTTTAGGTCTAACGAGCCACTGCCGACAGTGACGGGACATTTCCGAGGGAGGGTAACTGACTACAAGCACCCGACTACCCACTCCATCTGGATTTCTGTCAACCAACATTTATTATGAAAAGAGTCTAGGGCTTCATACTGAGGTAAGTAATCTTTCTGTACGGGAAATATTATATTATCTGTCCAAAATGGTCCTCGTACTAACTATTGTTATTATCAATTTAAATATGGGAGGTGCAGGAGTACGGGGCCCAATGTTGAATGCTGAAGCTTGGCCTAGGCCAGGCCGAAGCCCTCCATGAAAATCAATAGGATTGAGGCGTTCAATGAGACAGCCACTTCGGCAGAGGCTGAAGTGGAGCACGGTAAAGCAGCTTGTGCCAAATTGTCTGGGGCTGGTGTGGGTTTGGGTCACTGTCCCTGAAACAAGTATCCATCACGGACTGGATCTGAAAAAGAGGATAAAGGGTTACCTAGGAAAAGGATGCCTGTCTACGTTCTTGGGATTGGTGGGATGGTGAAAACTTGGAGTGACATGCACGAATGAGGGAGGGCCGAAGACATAATTATAATTTTAAGGGTTTGCTGAACTGCTACAGCAAGAGTGAAGCCTCCATGAAACTGACTGTTGACGCACAACAGGAAATTAAAATGAAGTAAAAGGATCCGCGTAGTTGTGCTGAACATCATGTCACGACCGGAGCGATCTCAACAGCGGCAGTACAAGATGGCTTGAACTGCAATTCTTTGATAGAAACTGGAAACACAAGTTTCAGTTTCATAAACATGGATCCAGTCCTTGTCTGGTTGGTATGGCGTTCACCTGAATTCACAAAGGGATGCATGGATGGCACAGAGGCTGATCAGATAGATTTATGCAAGCAGCAGGTACCTGATGATGAAGCGTGTGATGGGGCCGAACGTGGAGCAGACGCGAAAACTGAGATCAACACAATGATAACTGTGAACGTGCAGGTTAGGTGCGTGGATGTAAGATGATGGGGAGTTGGTAAACTTACAGACATGTCGACGGAAATTAATGAATGGAGTATGGATGTTGTGGCTTTGACAGAGACACCCAAGAGAGAGGATGAATGGTTGCAGTGATCAGCACCAAATGATTGGGAAGGGTTGGAACAAGTGGATCAAACAAGATGGTGGAATTGGTGTACTGGTGAAAAAAGCAGTTAGGACTTGAAGTGGATAAGATTAGTGTAGGGAACAGTGACAAAAGTGATGTATACTAGCTCTAAGCATCAAACACAAAAGCTTTGATATAAGCGAAAGCTATTTTCTGTCGGTATGCTACAAGACAACTGCAGGTGTGAATGCTGCAAGAGGCTATGAAAGAAAGTATACAATTGTGAAGAAATTTTTCCGATGAGCAGAAATAAAAATATAATGATAATAGCAGATATAAATGGTCCCATTGGGCTACTAGGAGGGGAAGTGAACAAAACTGGCCAAAACCTAATTCAATTTAATGAGGAGATGCATCTTTAAAATCTGAATGTTACAATTAGGGGTGGAATGAAGACGTGGAGTGCAGGATTGCAGAAGTGAGTTATTCACTTCATGCTTGTGAATTAAAGAGCACGCAAGCAAGTCGCATATCTGTGGGTGGATGAGGAGCGCCTGATTGATGTTACGAGTGATCATAACATGCTAGTGATGAATTACACAAGCAGCAAGCTGCAGAAAAAACGCTTGACTATGAGAACAGATCTGAAGCGAAGAGTTCGGGATGCCCAGTGGGATGAATTTCAAGTTGATTTGTGCGATTGTTAATGAGACAGCTGGCGCCCTAGCTACTGCCCCTAGGAAGGTAGGAGCTAAAACAATTGGGTATGTCAAGCACCAATGTTAGATATAACCTGTGAAAAGGTGACTGGCTTGAAACTAAAGAGAGGAATGCTGGAATGGACAGAGAACAGAGGAACGATGAGAGGAACGAGCAGAGAGCAGATGAGTGTAAAAAACTGGATGAGCAAGGAGAAGCTTTGGTGGTGGAGGCTACTATTGCGTGGAATGAGTATGAAAAGCAGTAGAAAATGGTGAATTGTATGTTGAGTGATGCCAGAGCAAAAAATTGCAATTAAGTGTGGAAAACTTGCAGATAAAAGGAGGAGAAGGTGGGAATGACTGGTGCAGATTCCTTAGAGAAGATAGAAGTAACCAAAATACTGTTATTATTGAGTTAGCTGTGCTATTGGGGTAAGTGTGAATGACGAAATGAAACGAAAAATGCTATTGCCGAGTTCTGGAAAGACATTTGTGGCATGAATGACGAAGTCAATGGAATGCATGAAACACCTCACGCACGTATTCAAGGAAATATATGGGAGAAATGAATAAGGTGATGATTCTTGGAAGGATTGACAGTTCTTGAGAAACCAAAAAAAAATGAAGACTGCATAACTGGATGAAATCCCTCATGAACTTTAAAAATAGCAGCAGATGTTCGATTGAGACTTTGCCAGACCTATTTCAAAAAGTATAGAATGAGAGCGAAGGCTAAAAAAGGGGAATGAATGCCAAGTGATTTTGTTACACATGAGGTGACACAAGAGTAAAAAAGGGATTGAAAAAATACCGACCTGTTGCACTGGCAGATACGGTGGGAAGATCTACTGCGGCATCCTAACCGAAAGAAGAAAATAAATTATAGGAGTGCAGGGCGATATATGTGCAGAGCAGAATGCTTTCATGAGTGACCGGAGAGGAGAGGACAACATATATGTGGTCATTAAGATTATTGAGTGAATGGAAAAGGCTGTGATGCGAGGACGCATGGCATTCCAAGACATCGAGAAAGCATAAGAAACAGTGAATGGGAACATCCTGTGTGATATACTGACTATGATAAGAATGAGTGAGAAAATAGTAAATAAATGTGGAGAGCTAGAGATTGAGCAAGCACTCCAGGTATCGGGAAAAAATGTTTTAAGAACCAATCGCGTCTGGTGATGGCATCCCATCACACTGTCTCCAGTGACGCAGTAGAAACTAATATTTCGGAAAATTGACTGTGTGGAGTACTAAAGGGTGATGAAAACATTAATTTTCCTTTTTGAATGGTCTCCCACGTCAAGTTTAAACCGTGTGTGGAAAAGTGTCTCATATATTTTATCTGTGTGCAGCGGTCCCATAGAAAATGTTCGGCCGACAATCTTCGCGTTTTCTTGAGTCAACGATTGCACAGCAAATAGTACGTAATCAATACAACATAGTTTAAATTCCCTATTTAGGCAACTACCTTTAAACTCCATTTTCATGGTAAAAGAGCTAAAAGTAATGCTGCAATTCGAGAGGTTTCAGTTTTTTATGTGTTATTGGTAAGTTGAACGGGAAGTGCTTATCAAAAGCATTAGAGACTCTACGGATGACGCAATTGGCATGGACCAGTGTAGCTTTAGGAGTGGCAAAATCTGTGCGTATCAGATTTTTGCAGAAAAACAGGTTTGTGAGAACTACCTTGTAAAGGAAAGGGAACTGTTCTGGGCCTTCGCGGATTTGGAAAAGGCCTACGACAGGGAAGCCCTGTGGGGGTGTTGCGTTTGTATGGAGTGGGCGGAAACCTGTTTGAAAGCGGTTCAGAATTTCTATCTTGGAAGCATTTTAAATTGTGTTGATCAGCTGAAGAAGAAAATCCGTTTCTTTCGTAGTTTCCCATACGAGTGTTGCAGAGAGAAAACTCTGTTTTCTATGAGTGGTCATCCTTTGCCAACAGTCCCGTAGCGTGATCAGTCTATGTGCAGTTAATGTAGATGTCGTACGTGTGTTTCATTATCCCCACAAGTCGTACCTTTAGCTGCCGGTCATGAGTCTTCAGGTTATGGGCCCAGCAGACGCATACTGTTTAACGGCGACGAAGAGAGAGGCGAATTGTGGGAAGTAAAGTTTATTGCCCATCTGAGGCTTCATAAGCTACATACAATTCTTGATGTTCAAGATGGCGCCGCAGATAATGCAGACGACGAAGATGGCGCCGATGAGGAGCCAACTAAGCCAGCAATCAAGATGGCGCCGATGAGGAGAACGCCGAAGCATTCGCAGAGCTAGTTCAATTTCTTGATGATAAGAGTGTATCTCTTATTTTTTTCGCGATGCCAAGAACGACGGAAGAAAGGCCCTGAGAATTCTCCGTGAGTACTACCTTGGAAGTAGCAAACCCAGGATTGCATCGCTCTACACGGTGCTAACAACTGAAGATGAAGAGTGGTGAAAGTGTTACGGACTACATGTTGAGAGCTGAGAAGGCAGCCACCTGCCTGAAAAATGTAGGTGAAGTTGTAAGTGATAGCCTCCTCATAGCTATGTTACTGAATGGCCTGCTTGGATCATACAAGGCTTTCTCTACAGTGGTTACGCAGAGAGGTAGAAGTGAGATGAATTTTCAGAAATTCAAGTCTGCCCTGAGAACCTAAATGTGTCTAGCTATGACTGAAAACCATACATAAAGATAGGTTAGGATAGGTTTTGATGAGTGTGAATAGGATATATCAAAATGTAGAGCCAAGTGGAGAGGATGAAAATGAATATATCATAAATCGATAAAAAAGAAACATATTTATGCACGAAAACTCGATCGATACTGTATAATTCCTGGTTAGAAAAGGTTAGGAGAGGTTAAGATGATTAGATCGTTTCACCTAACTTGACGTGAAGCTGGTCCACATTAAATGTCTTGTAACCACAACAAGTGATTTTGTTCTAATGGAAAAAATATATATCAGAGGTAAAGTGCCTCAGATGTTAACCGATCCTGGATATGCATTCAAAATATGTGTGTGTGTGTGTGTGTGTGTGTCTAAATTGTATCGGTAACTATCCCTGTATACGACGTCATTATACCGTGTCCGGTCCTGAATATGCGTACAAAGCTTGTATGTGTGTACCTGGTGTGTGACATTAGAAGAAAAAGTATGTAAAATAGAGCCCTGTGGAAGGGATTTGATATGTGCATCGCACAAAACAAGGACTGAATATCATACATATCCATCAAACATGAATGAAAATATATAATTATTTGTTAAGTTGGTTAGAATGACTAGATCTTTGAACCTAACATCGCGTATAAATTGATCCACATTAAAAAATGTAGCAAATTGAAGTGCATTAGTTCTCTTGGATCCTACCTGCTGAGTCTAATCCGAACATGTAACAGAGATATCGATAAATTCTGGAATCTAAACATCTGCAAAATGATATTTGCTGGATCAAATTGGAGAAAATGTATTCAACTGATTTTGATATGATAAATATACAGCCCTAGTGGAGAGATTCATACATATCAATATCATACATAACCACCAAACTTAATAAAAATACATAACTATTGGAAAGAATAGATTAAGATGCCTAGGTAACTCTTTTTGCATTCATCGATATTCAATCTATGTTGTCGTACATTGAATTATATTTCGCTAACTATGTACCTTAGACATGGCTTATATCCTAGATCTTGTGGATTGCGGACCTTACAATGCCGATCTGTATGAAAAAATGGTTAGAGTGGATTTATTCAATATTTGATATAAAAGACGAAAATGGTAGGAGCAGCACATCCATCATTACAAAAAAAAATCCTATTGCAAAAGAAAAAACCTACAAAAGACATGCTAACGCTTTAACACCCGTGACAAACACTGACGGATGGGGTAAGATTAAAGGACCGTTTTGAACACGAAAGTCCACAAACGAGCAATCATCTAACAATACTCGAAACTAGTCGACATTACTGGACTTGTAACAAGCGAAGTGAATACAT
>SDVV010014592.1:0-14759 GCA_016164225.1 Gammarus roeselii
AGTGACGCGCCGCACAGGGAGCAAGTGACGCGCCGCACAGGGAGCAAGTGACGCGCCGCACAGGGAGCAAGTGAAGCGTCGCACAGGGAGCAAGTGATGCGCCACACAGAGGGCAAGTGACGCGCCGCACAGAGAGCAAGTGATGCGCCGCACAGGGAGCAAGTGAAGCGCCGCTCAGGGAGCAAGTGACGCGCCGCACAGGGAGCAAGTGACGCGCCGCACAGGGAGCAAGTGAAGCGCCGCACAGGGAGCAAGTGACGCGCCGCACAGGGAGCAAGTGAAGCGTCGCACAGGGAGCAAGTGATACACCGCACAGGGAGCAAGTAATACACCGCACAGGGAGCAAATGAAGCAAAGCACAGAGTGCAAGCGACGCGCCGCACAGAGTGCAAGTTACGCGCCGCACAGAGAGCAAGTGACGCGCCGCACAGGGAGCAAGTGAAGCGCCGCAGGACTTCGCGACGCATCGTCCGTCCCCTCATTACCCACAACCCCATAAGAGCCCGGAACCCACCACAAGCGAACGTCCTTGTTCGTCGAAGATAAACGTACAAGCCAGCGCAAGATTGCCGAGACAACAGGGTGGCAATTGTTGAAGGTCTCGAGTGTCTGCAGTGCGCTATGCGAATCACTAAAGGTTGAGATATAGACGCCTGGCAGGATGTCGGCCGCTAGGAGAGGGCGTTGGCGATGGCCGAGTTCAACGTGAAGACTGACGATGACGGCGGGAGTCTCCTAGTGACGCTGCACAGCCCACAACATTGTCAAATTTTGATCCATCAGAGAAGCTACGCAAGCCATCAGCGTGCTGTGTCTCCGCATGAGCTGAACAAGTAGATCGAAGGTTTTGGGGTGCAAATTTGCCTTTCGGACAGTAAAATAGTGAATGGAAAGCATATTTTCCGGTATACGGCAGATGAGGATAGCATCTCGCGGGAGAGGGTCCACCATGAAACTTGGCAGCCCAAGATCAGCAGAGAGGCGCTCAATGCGTTGTGAGAAGATCAAGGAGGGAGCCAGATTGGGATGGAGCTGTCAGATCGTTCAACAAGTAACTGAAGTAGGGCAGGCAAGAATTTGGCAATAGTATTGAAGGTCAAATTTTTTCTTGTAAAAGATCAAGAGTGGGTTCACCAGTTTCACAAAGAAGGCTGACAATATGGGAGGAGCAAAAAGTTCCAGTGCAGGCGCGAAGGGCTGCATTGTGTACTGGTCCTCATGTTGTGAGAATATTAGGTTGGCGGAGCCGTAGACAACGCTCACTTAGTCCACTTTTGACCGGATGATAGCGCGGTTAAGGCGTAATGATATTGTTCTGTCTGCATCCCAGGTGTAGTGCGATGCAATCCGAAGAATGATAGACCAATGCAAGCAGTCTTCTTAAGCTAATGTACGTGATATTTCCAGGTTAGTTTCTTGTCGAATATTAGTACTACAATCGGATTGTAAGTAAGAAATCATTTGTCAGTCCATAGAGCCTGAGATCTGATTCTGTGTATGTGCGATACCAAGAAATATGGAGTGCACATGATTTGTTTTGGGAAATTGTAAAGCCACGCGATGCCGTCCAAGCAACCACCTGCGTAACATAACTCTGTTTAGGCGTTACTGCTGGCGCCGATGCGTTTATAAAGTCGTCAATGTATAGATCACCATTTACGGAGGGAGAAAATACTCCCGTGATCTCATTGATTGCAACCACTAATTGAGTACACGAAAGGTTGCTGCTTTGGGGTATCCCCTCATCTTGGGAATGTATGTTTGAAAGGTTGTTTCCGATTTTGGCCCGGAAGACTGTTCGCCGCAGAATGTTTTGAATGAGCTAAGTGGTCACGTAGGCGCATTTGATATATCTCACGGAAAATGCTATAACGTCAAGTTGTATCATATGCATTCTGAAAGTCAAGAAAACTTGACAGTGTGTTGCTTGCGGTCCAAGGCGCGTTGAATATCAGTCACAGATACAGACACCAGGTCAAATCCCCAAGAAGAAGGGTAGCCCACAGCAAGGCGCTCTTTACACTCTTGTCCTACTCTCACACTCAGACAAACTTAGTTAGCCCTTTCGCGATAGAGCCCGGCCGGGAGACCCTGCAACGCACACTCTGGGTCAGGGGTGTGGTCCGAGGTCAGTGTCAGCAGCAGGGCCCGACAGTGGAATTGGTTTACTTCTGCCGAATCATAGTGACCGGTCCCTCCCGCCCACGATCAACCAGTTTCTCAACGCGACGCTCAGGACGGGAAAGCACATCAGGGCAACGTCAAAATTCATCCATTCAGAAACGCTATCCACTCACTCCAATTCATTGCACGCTCTCTTGCTACCTCCACACTAATGTGTCTTCGTCATAATGCCTGCTTTGCGTCATCCATCCACCCAAACTTCGGTTTACCTCTAGGCCTACGTCCACTCACCTCCTTTTTCATCACCCTTCTCACCAATCTTCCATCACCCATCCTTCCCATGCGCCAGAAACATCTCAGAACACGCAAATCTACTCGGTCCCCTAGTTTCTTCGCCATCATCATTCTAATTAAAAGGTCAGTATTGATCCTGTTTCTCAGCATCACTAAAGCCGTGCCTTTGAAACGCTTCGTCTCGAAAACATTCAACCTTATTTTCTCTTCTGCTCTCACCCCTCTAAGTCTCCGCTCTGTACAGTACAGGGGGAACAACTAACCCTTCTCTTTGCTTCATCTCCAACGCCACACAGCTTATTACACTCTTCAGTGCACTATACACTTTACACCCTTCCTTTACTCGCGACGTCACATCAGTTTTCACTAGTTCAGTCTTTTCCACATGGGAGCCCAGGTACTTGAAACACTGAACGATCTCCAATAACTCTTCATTTAGGAGGATACTAATTCTGCTCGCATTGAAATTCCACAAACATCTTATTACTTCATCTTACCCACGTTAACACGCAGCTTTCTCTTCTCACACACTCAGCCAAACTCAGACACTCGCCGACACAACTTCTCCTCTGAATCTGCCATCAGTGCCGTATCATCCGCAAACAGCAACTGACTCAACCGCAAACTTTGCCCATTTGTTTCCAACTGCTCTAATCCACGACCCAATACACTCGCGTTCATCTCACCAGCGCACACCTCAATTGGCTCTAGGTCCGACACAGACACATGTTCAGTAGCCTCACCAACCACTTGACAATCGTTACTCCACTCCTTTTCAGGCACTCAGTCGCAACACCGTCGAAACCAGGGGCTTTCCTTGCTTTTATCACTTCTACCGCCTACTGGACTTCTTCCTTAGTAATGTCCGCAACAAGTCTCTCCCAACACCGACCTCCGTGCACCTCCACCCACAGCAACAATAGCAGCCTCTCTGCCATCCTAAACATTCAGCAACTCATCAAAATACCGGGCTCACCTATTTCGTGGATCACCATTTTCCACAAGAACCGGCCGTTTTCATCTTTCATCACCTCCTCCAATCCGGTCTCTCCCTTTCTCGCCTCTTCATCTCTTTCCAGAACATCTTTTTTTTCTCAAAATTCTGGCATAACCGTTTGCCTCACCTTGTATCAGCGTCTCTCAAGGCTCTCCTCACCACTTTTATTTGCTTTCTACATTTGCCATAGGCTGTCACCAACATCGCTTGCAATTACTCCTCAAAGGCTCTTCTCTTTTGTACCACCGCCAGTTTGACCAGTTCACTCTACCATTCGTAGCCCTTCCTTCTGCTCCCGCCCACACCCCAAACATTTTTTTCGCACATCTCGACAATGCTTTTCTGAAAGTCTCTCTTTCTTCTTCCACATTTCAGGTCCTGCCCTCCTGCCCATATTCTTCCGCAACGCCTGCTGGAATTCTTCAGCTCTGCTTTCCACGTTCAGTTAACAAGCGTTTACAAGTGAAGGAAGGGAACAACAGGCCTATTGGCCCAAACTAGGTTGCCTTTTAATTGCAAGAGGATTAGTTCTGAAGTAGAACGTCTAAGAGAGCCTCATGTGCCATTTCTGTTTTTATAACAACAAGAAAGGGAACGGTTTAGCTATTTATCGGCGACTTATGTAAAACTTATAGAGTCGCGACCTAAACGTTTCGATTGTATTGCTGTTTACAACCTCCGCTGGAAGTTTGTTCCATTCTTCGACAACTCGATACGTGAAGAAATTGCGCGTGATGTCGAGTGAGAAACGTTTCCCAACGATTTTGTATTCATTGTTCCTAGTCACTCCGTTTGTATTCAGATTGAAAAGGCTCACTCGGTCAACGTTTTCATTACCCTTCATAATCTTCTACACTTCGATCATGTAGCCTCTGACTCGACATTCCTCTAGCGAATTAAGATTGAGTTCATGTAGCCTGTCTTCGTACGATTTATTCCGCAGCGAGGGGATGAGTTCGGTAGCTCTACGTTGAACCTTCTCTAATTTAATAACCTCTTTTCTCAGAAATGGAGACCAGAATTGAACGGAATACTCGAGATGCGGTCTAGCAAATGCATTAAATAACTTGAGTATGCGTAGTTGGTATTTGTACGAGATAGTGCGGGATATCATACCTAGCATTTTGTTGCCTTTCTTGGCAGCATCGTTAGATTACATTTTAAGTCGTTACTAATGATGACACCTAAATCTCTCTCTGCGGTGACAGGAACGAGTTATTTTCCGGACATTGAATATTCGTGTTTGAGGTCAAGAGGATCCATGTGCATAACTTTACATTTGTCTACATTAAATTTCATCTGCAACTTTTCTGACCAACCAACAATTTTGTTCAAGTCTAAGTGGATCTGCTGACACTCCTATATTAGTTTGCACTTTTCCTCCTATCTTAGTATCGTTTGCGAACTTGCTATTGTTTGAGAGTACATTGCTGTCGATATCATTAATGAATATTAAAAAGAGAACTGGCCCTAGCACGGATCCTTGAGGCACGTCGCTTGTAACATTACTCCAAGGGGAGGAAGCTCTGTTAAATACAACTCGCTACCGTCTGTCCGTAAGCCAGCATTTATCCAGTTATTAAGCTCGCCTCAAATGCCGATGCTGTGTAATTTACTAACTAGCCGCTTGTGGGGGACTTTATCAAAGGCCTTTTGAAAGTCGAGGTAAATGATATCGATTGGGGATTTTGTGTTGTGGATTTCAATTATATTCATGAAAAGAGTAGCAGGTTTGTAAGACATGAACGGTTGTGTCTAAAACCATGCTGAGAGTTGCAAGCCATTTGTTTGATTCTAAGAATTATGTAATTTTATCCGTTATCAAACTTTTCATCAATTTGCCAATGACTGAGGTGAGACTAATTGGACGGTTGTAGCCGGGACACTTTTTGTCCCCTCTTTTAAGAATTGGGGTAACATTGGCCTACTTCCATTTGGAGGGGCAGGTGCCATTTGTGAGAGACTGGGTGAAAATGCGTGATTAATGTTCGGCGATTTCGTTTCTCGTCTTTTTAAAAAATCCGGGAGGAATTTGGTCTGGACCTGGGGATTGTTTGACTTTAAATTTATTTATATATTTAATAACTTCGGGGGGGGGGGAAGTTCACTGTGCTGAGGGCTTCAACTCGTTTTGACGCTATGATATCCTTAGGATTAGGAATATCCTGATTCTCTAACGTAAATACAGAACAAAAGTATTCATTAAGTAGAACACTCATTTTGGCGTCGTCCGTTTCTAGCTCACCAACATTGTTCTCGAGAGGACCTATTACATATCTCGAATTTTTTTACTCGAAATATAACTCAAAAATTGTTTCAGATTAGTTTTGGCATTGGTGGCGATTTCATTTTCATAATCTTTCTTATTACGTTTCAGGACCCTTTTAGATCTCTTTTGCTGATATTGTATTCATTTTTTGCTACGTCGTCAAGTGGACGTCTCTGTTTTATCGAGTGCTTTGCTTTCTTTCGTGACTGAAGGCGCTGCAAGTCTCCTTTCCAGTACTTGGGCTGATTGACTGCTGTTCGCCTGTTTTTGCACGGGATATGCTCATATTCAATATATTTAATTGCAGTTAAGAAATTGTTAAGCGATTGATTGATATCTTGTCTGATGGTTATACTTGCTAACGCCATTGACTCTTTTACGCCGTCAAAATTAGCTAATCTAAAGTTAGGGACTTTTTCGCAGTTTATTGACGTTTTCAACTCGAGATCTATCAAAAAACGAATACAGTTGTGTTTGCTAAATCCGAGTGGTTCGCCTACTTCGACGTTCGTGACATGAGAGTCGCTTGCACTAAATAGGAGATCAAGAATGTTGCTACCTCTTGTAGGTGTCTTCACAATTTGGTTCATGAACTTATCGTCTGCAAAATTGATAAAACGTTGGCCGGTGGCAGTGCATTCGTCTGTTTCCCAATCAATGTCAGGGATATTGAAGTCACCAAGCACAATACTGTGCTGTGACGATATCGACGAGGGTGCTGTAAAGATCGATATCATCTGAAACCTTGCTTTTAGGTGGGCGATAGACAAGAGTGATTTGATATTTTATATGTTTACAGACTAATTGGATTGATACTATGTCGTGTCTGTTGTGTGGAATAGTGACTTCTGATATTTGCAGTGTTTTTCACGAGAGAAACATCACTCCTCCGCCCTCTCGGTCTTGTCTATCTTTGTGAAATAGTGAGTAACCGGGGAGAGTGAATTTGCCTAAATAATGCCTGGTGCTCAATTTCATCCACGATTCCGTGATTGCTATCTTGTCGATACTTTCATTCATTGCAAGGCTACCTAATTCTTCGATTTCATCTCCGAGCCTTCTACCGTTCACGTAACCGTTAGTCACATTAACTTGAATTGCTTCACTTATTTTGCATTTACTCTGCGGCCTTGTGTGGGAGCCAAGACTTTCTTTTATGTTTACACGGGTTGTATTAGCGGAACTGCGACTACTGCTTCTAACTTGGACTGGATTGAAGACAGGATATTTTTTGCTAGGACCTGCGGTGGTGTTTTGATGGGCTCTTGTATTTGTTGTGTATCTAGTGTTGAAACGGACTGAGGCCATTGGGTAAATTCGTCGGGCACTACTGGCGGAGTTATTGGTATGATTTCGATTAAGTTTTTTTACTTATTTTCGGTAACAAGACCAGCGCCAATGTTTTTAAGAATGTTTTCGATGGTTTCAAGTCCATACGTGTTAATGCGAGCCTTGTTGGTAATTCTATTCAAGTTATAGTACTTTGGGTCGATCATCGTATCCCAATGATTAGAGAAAGAGATTTTCTGGGCTTTGCAGAAAGTTGCTAGGCGATTGTTAAATAAAATCATCTTGCTTAACTTGTACCTACTTTGGTTCGGATGGGGCAGGATGCCAGTGACATGGATGTTCGCGTGTGAAGGTTTCATGTTTTTTAGCATTGCTTCATGAAGTTCACTCACATCCACTACCTCTCTTCCTCCTGATACTCTTTTGTACCCCTTCCACCACTGATCCACTCTAGATCTTCTTTCTACCAGTAGATGGAGAGACATTCCGCCACCCTCTCTTCTGAATACCCGCACTTCCAACTGCCTCACTCCTACTCTCCACCAAATCAGCACAAAATCCATCAGCGTACTCTCCACCACTGTAACATAAGCCATCCTTACCCATGTGTACTTGTGGATATCTCGCTTCTTGAACAAGCGGTTTTCAACTATTAGCTCCTGCTCCATGCACAAAACCTAACAGGTTCTCCCTCATCGGAACGCCATACCTTATCACATTCTTCACCACTACATCTCCAACTCTCGCATTTAGGTCACCCAGTATAACGACCCGGTACGATCAGTCACAACGCGCAATGATGCATCCTGCGTTGATAGCATCTTATTTTTCAAAATTGTTATGGGGGAGAGGAGTGAGTTTGCGTCTAGGTATCGTGTCAGTCGGGCATTCACAATCTCCTCCAGAACTTTCGTCACACACGAGGTGAGGACTATGGGGCGGTAGCTGAACAATTCAACAGTAGGCTTGCCAGGTTTAGGGAAATACAGAACCACTACCTCCCTTCACCGATCGGGATAGGAGTGGGTAGACCAAACTGTGTTGTAAATTTGACATTAGTAGAGAGAGGAGAGTGATGTAGGAGATTGGATCCTCACTGACAACAGAGGGGTTATAGGCGCATATTGCACTAAAACTTGCTGGATGATTTCAAGGTGCAACATCAGTTTTTCGGCCAGTAAGGTATAGTAGCAAGCAAATAGAATTGGCTCCCGTTGTAAAATTTCATCAAATAAAAAAATAAACACGTCAACTTGTGATTTCATTTTCAGTTTATATCTATTTCTCATCGATGTTCGAAAGTCAATAGGTACTTTGACAAAAATTATCAAAACTTTTGTACTAAAAGTAAGTGGCAAAGATATCACAGCTAAGAAGTTTTCCCACCATAGAGAGCATGTAGTCGTCTTTGAGGAAGGTCTGTCCAAAGCTCTTGTAGGTGGCGTTGATGTAGCCTATGGCAATGGTGTTGAGGAGGTAGATGGACCACAGGTGGTAGAATAGGCCAGTCCGGAGCATCTCCCGAGGTGATAAGTCCGTCTGCGGCACACTCTCCACTGTTAGGGAGGTAAATAGGAAGTTGTTGGGACGGCAAAAAAATTGCACGGGGAACAACAATGGCGTGCCGGGTGAAGAGGAGAGGCTTAACTTTTATAGTTATTTGTTGTAGGTACTCAGCTTAGAATGATAAGGTTTACCACTGCGCGTAATCAATGTTGTAGGTACCAAGGAATACATTGATAGGGTTTACCACTGCGTGGAATCAGTGTTGCATGTGATTAGATTAGAATAATAGGGTTCACCACTGCGTGGAATCAATGTTGTAGGTGATTAGATTAGAATGATAGGGTTCACCACTGCGTGGAATCAATGTTGTGGGAGATTAAATAAGAATGATCTGGTTTACCATTGCGTGGAATCAATGTTGTACATACTAAGCCAACTACAACCACCTAAAATTTAATTCAGCCCATGGCCTCTCCAAGCCCTAAATATAAATAATCCACCGTAAGAGTGACTGGGTAACCTCCGAGACGTCACTCCCAACTTTGAGCGCCTACAGGGGATCGGAGCAAAATAATTCAACAGTTAAGAACAACTAGCCGACTCACGACATAATTGACCACTACCCAGTTGCCGCATGTCGGGCAAGTCGTTGAGCTGGTCCCATCTATCGTCTAGCAACTCCTCGTTTTCGTCGGCCCCCACAAGAGGGCGTGTTGACAGGACCTGAGGATTAAAGATATTTTATTAAAGTTATTATATAATTTGGATTACCACCGTAGAAGATGCACTAGCGTTTGAACAGTATAGTTCCGTTTTGGATAAATTAGTTTATTACAGCTTAATGACAACCTCCAAAACCAATTGGCAGTAGCGAGGTTGATAGTAGATGTAAATAACTAGAACCGCTTCAGTAATTCAATCTACGGCTCGCCGACGGACGCGGATGGCAGGTGAGGCGCCCGTTAAGTGCCAGAAGGACATTGACTCTATCGCTCTAGGAAGTTTTGTCACTCTAATGCAAGATAATCGGGGGGGAGGCGTCAAGAGCTGATAGGCAGACTCAGAGTATAAAGACAAGTCGGTAAACGTGGATATCATGCATGATGAGATTCACGTCTGATGTCTGCACTCCGGCAGACATCGTCAAAGAAGTGGGGATGAAAATAAGTAGGAAAATGTTTTATCAAATAGCTGTAGAGCACAAAACAATAATTTAACCTCTACAGGGAAATTTGTAGTTCAGTCAGAGGAGCGCTAAACCCTAATCATATGCTGAACTAGACTAATTACTTTAAACTAACCTATGTTTCAACCTATAGCCCAGCGGATTTGACGAGATTACCTATCGCAACCTATAATTAAACCTAGGGCTTCCGTAGACCGCAAGCAGATGGGTTGTAGCAAAAAGATTGTGTTGAAAAAACTACTTTTGGCAATTATGTAAAACAGCAGATTGTCTTGTCATTGTTGAGTACTCCGACATAGAGAATAACAGAAATTTCTCTGTAAAACCACGCTGTCTCATCAGCCGGTTATGGCTCTGTAATAATTATTGAACTTTAAATCAAGTAGGACCCTGCAACTTGCCTGTGACGAGTGCACTGTATCAACAGAACCCTTATTCTACAAGGAAACGGAACCAGTTAGCAATGGTACACACGTTAGACCTCACCATATTTGGTCCAGGCTCGCCGAGCAAGAAGCAACCGACGAGTTGCATAGCCATAAAGATGGCGGCCATCACCAGAAACACAGCGGGCACCCGTGACAACAGGGCGGGGTCCTCGAAGTACCTGATGCGTAAGGGTAGAGAACAGGCTCCTTACGACGAGAGGCTGACTTTTGTACTGTCTCCCCTACGTGCTCTGCCTAATAGGATTTCAGTCTACATGACATTCAGAAACTAGACGTCGTCTAGTTTCTGAATATGACGTTTGAGGTGTAAAACACATGCTTCGGCAAGTTGTGTTGACCTGGCAGAGTTGCAGCATCACGCTACCATGCTATCACAGAATTAGAATTTCAACATATTATGAAGAGGAGGCAATTATAAATTTTAGTCCTTTGCTGTAACATTTTAGTCCTTTGCTGTAACACGGAAGCACTAACTGACAGCACACAAAGGCGTTGAGCTAGCGAATGTGCCACTGACCCGCTGGGCCCGACGGAGGTATTGGTGGGATTGAGGAAGAGCGTCTGGAGCGTGGTGCTGCCCAGCGCACCCAGTCCAAAGCCCGCCACGATCAGCCCGTTGATGAGGCCTTTACGGTCAGGGTACCACTGCGGGGAGAAGGGACAGGTAGGAGAGGGCGCAAAAAAGTCTCGTATCATTGAAAGGTCAGCCGTATCGGCTGCAGGTTCCTAAATAGAGTAATATTTCAGGGAAACTATGAGTAAAATATCAAGAGATCTACCAATGTGTCGTTAGTACGCATTCTCGGTTTCGGTGCTGACTCGACCGAGATCAAAGATACTTGTATGGGTCATTTTTCGTAATTGGGACTACATGCAAAATTACTACGCACTTTGAATTATTTCATAATTTTGTTCCAGCTATTGTTAACAATGTTGACACTGTACAAGCATGATGTGTTAGTTTAATAAACTTATGAATGTTTTTTTCAGAAATGACAAGCCTTTTGCCAATTTAATAGAACAATCCATGTTGCAAATTATTTGTGAGGTTTTGAAGGTGGCTGTGAATTTTTACTACACTATTCATTTGATCTGATACTCAGTTCCACCAGAGCCTCAACGCAAGTCATAATAGGCTCCCCCGTAGTGCTTGATGATCATGGATTCCAGTAGGCTTGCACGCCTCAGGGTGCGAAAAAAAAAATTTTTAAAGTTAGAAAATGTTAAAAAATTTAGCAATGTCAGACGCACACTGGTGCGCATAAGAAAAACGCTTAGACGAAACGGACCTCCGCTTCCAATCATTTAGAACTTCAAGAGTGATATGTACGCATGCTAGTGCGCACAGGTATCATCGTTAGGACTGGTACAAGGTTTACGGCTACACGGACAAAGTCAGCTCAGACAGCAACGCAACACAATGTTTACAGCTGCGCGGTCTAGTTAAGTAGAGGCACAATTTAGTTATTCAGGTAAGGTAAAGACTCAGACGAAATGAATCCCCGCCTCCAACCACTCAGAACTCCAAAAATAATATGCACGCGCGCCAGTGCGCACAGAGAGTATCGTCGAAATTGGTTCAAGGTCTATGGCCTCACGGATTAGATCAACTCCAACCGCAACGCATCACATGGTTTATAGCTACGCAGTACAGGTCAACACAAGAAACAACATATGGTTCGTACACGCGTGAGCGAGCACAGACTGAAGAAAAAAAAACATATTCACGAAATCACAAACAGAAACTCCCGCACAATTCACTAGCATTATTATACATAATAAAATTGTGGATCGTGAAGAAGAAAGTAAGGGCAGGTTCGTCATGGAGAGAAAAACTGCTCAGATGATTGCATTTGCAATTATTGGTTAAGGGGATAGGGTGAGGGAGGGGTATAAGTCCCTTGGGTCCCAAAAGAGCCCGATGAATCCCTGGAAGGTAACCCAAGTCCCCCGGGTCTCCCCGAGCTCCCCGGGTTCCCCGAGACCCCTCGTCTCAGGTCATCTCGGCTTGTCTCGAATCATTTCGGCCAGTCTTGGCTCGTCGCGGCCAACTCGACTCGACATGTTCCGACTGATCTCGACGCACCTCGACCAACCTCGACGTGGCTCTCCCCCTATGCGCTAGTAATCATGTGGACTGTATTAATAAAATTTTCTCTCAAGCATTTTAGGCAGGGAGTGGGGTGGCAGAGGTACCTCGGGTCCCAAAAGAGCTCGACGAATGCCGGAGGGTAACCCAAGTCCTCCGGATACCCCGAGCTCACCGGGTACCCTCGTCTCAGCTCATCTCGGCTTGTCTCGCATAATTTCGGCCGGTCTCGGCACGTCGCGACCAACTCAACTCGACTCGCCTCAACATATTTCGGCTGATCTCGACGCACCTCGACCAGCCTCGCTCTCTGTGCCAGTAATCCGCAGACTGTAATAATTATTTGTTCTACTCAAGCATTTTTTCTATGTATGGGTTTTACAGCGTGGTGAGAAAGAAGCAGGGGTCCCAGGGTTCAGAGGGGCCTAAAGCGTGTCCCAAAGTTTCTCAAGGGGGTCCCAAAGGGTTTCAAAGGCGTCCCAAAGGGCCCCGGAAGGGTCCAAGTGGGTCCCCCTAAATCCTCCTGGTCTTCCAAGTCACCTGGGTTCCCGAAACCCCCGGGTCCCTCGAGTCCCGCGGGAGCCACGAGTACCCCCCATTCCCGGATCACATAGTCTCAACCAGCCTCGGTTCGTCTCGACTCGTCGCCTCGCCAGTCGATTCGTCTCCACTCGCCTAAACCTGCCTCGACTCACCTTGTCCCCTCTACGCACAGCGCCATTCAAGACTTTCACTCTCTAAGATCAAAATCAACTTTTTTATTAACCACTAAGCCATCAAAACGCCTATCTGTGCTCGGACATTTATTAGGCGCCCGGGAGAGCGCAAATTCTTCCACCGTAGGTTGGACTAGACTAAGTAACACACCGCATAGTCCACCTAGGGCCCCTGCGGGCGTCTAACGATACATAGTTATATAACTAATCCAAAATTGGCTACATTATTGAGTATATTAAGGAAAATTATTACAAAAAACGCATCCCTAAAAAAAGGGTCATATTAATATGAAAGGAAATGTAGAATCCAACATTTTGAAATGATTTTTTTTTCACATGCACATTTATTAGCATTATTTAGTTGGATACTGCACAGGGTGAATAACACTGTCTGCGTCTTCAATAGACTCCTTAAGTTAATCTTACTTTTTAATTTCTTCCCAAAATGATTTACAAATTATTTAGAGCAGCTGTTTGTGAAAAAATTCACTGTGCATGAAAAAAATAGAATTTCCTCCATTTCACTATAAATAATTTCTCATGGATAAGGATGGCCCATGGTGCAATGGTGGAGAGAGCACTGATGGATTTTGTGCTGATATCGAACACACCGTATACTCACCAGCGAGGGAATGACACCGTATACTCACCGGACTTGACCAACCCACACATCCCCCAATACACACAGGGCCCTTGCGGGCGTCTAACGATTTATAATTATACAACGAATACAAAATTGATCACCATGAAAAAAAATATATATAAATATTGGAGCCCACATAAGAACAGATACAGATACAGACACTAGGCCGCATCCCCCAGAAAGGGGGGTGGCCGACGGCAAGGCACACCTCGCACCCTCATACGCTCACACTCACACAATTTAGCCTTTTTGTGCTAAAGGGTCCGGCTGGTACCCCCGCAACATACACTCTGGGTCACGAGTGCAGTTCGAGGATCCGTTGTCAGCAGCAGGGCCCGACAGTTTTCACTGGTTTACCCCCGCCGCGTCATAATGGCCGGGCCCCCCCACACACGACTTTCCCGACAGCAAAATGCCAAGGGCGGGAAAGCACATCAGAGCAGCGTCAAAATCTACCATTCACAACCATTCTCCACTCATGCCTGTTCATTGCACGCTCTCTCGCCACCTCCACATTCATGTCTCTCTTTCCTAACGCCTGCTTCACACCATCCATACACCCTAACTTCGGTCTACCTCTAGGCCTACGACCACTCGCCTCCACATTCATCACCCTTTTCACCAATCTCCCTTCATCCATCCTCTCCATGTGCCGAACCATCTCAGAACACGCGAATCAACTCTGTCCTCCAACTTCTTTACCATCCCTGTTCTGATTCGAACCACGTCGTTGGTGATCCGGTCTCTCAGCGTTACTCCAGCCATGCTCCTCAAACATTTCATCTCGAAAACATTCAACCTTATTCTCTCCTCTGCTCTCACCCCCCAAGTCTCAGCTCCGTAGAGCACAGTTGGGACAACAACACCCTCATACAGCCCTCTCTTTGCTTCCATCATCAACGTCCTACAGCTCATTATACTCTTCAGTGCACACAACACTCAACACCCCTCCTTCACTAGCGCCTTTACTCACTTCAGTTTCCACTAAATCAGTTATCTCCACATGGGAGCCCAGATACTTAAAACACTGTACTTCTTCCAATAGGTTTCCATTTAAGGTGACACTAATTTTGCTCGCATCGACAGTCCTCGAGCATCTCATTACTTTACTCTTACCCACGTTCACTCGAAGCTTCCTCCTCTCACACACTCTACCAAACTCAGACACTAGCCTACATAGCTTCTCTTCTGAATCC
>SDVV010014593.1:0-14759 GCA_016164225.1 Gammarus roeselii
CACATAAAAGCGGGCACACTCCAGCCACATGGAAGCGGGCACACTCCAGCCACATGGAAGCGGGCACACTCCAGCCACATGGAAGCCGGCATACTCCACACATGAAAGCAGGCACACTCCAGCCACATGAAAGCGGGCACACTCCAGCCACATGAAAGCGGGCACACTCCAGCCACATGGATGCGGGCACACTCCAGTCACATGAAAGCGGGCATACTCCAGCCACATAAAAGCGGGCACACTCCAACCATATGGAAGCGGGCACACTCCAGCCACAAGGAAGCCGGCACACTCCAGCCACATGAAAGCGGGCACACTCCAGCCACATTAGGTCATTTTGTTTCCATCGTCTAGCAATGGGTTTTCAATACATAGGTATAATACATCAAATTTAGTTTTCATATGCGCTATTAGAATTAGCGAAACGAGAGATAAAGTGAATTTGTGACAGCACATCTGTCGGCGGCCGGTTTGTAGCTACTTCATGTTTCAAAACAATATATGTTATTGAAAATCTTATAAAAAACACATGTGCATGGGATTGATAAATCCATAATGAATACATCGCAACTCATCTCTAGTGTGCTGCTGGCTCGCCTTCATCGAACTGAATGGAATTCACAATATTCTATCAAACATGTACACGTACAAATACACATTCAAATGTGCACACACCTACCTACATAAATGGAAGTCAATAAGTGTAATACACATTTTTATGTGCACACATCTTCCTACATATATGGAAGACAATCAGTTTAATACACATTCATATGTGCACACCTACCTACTTACAGTATATGGATGACAATTAGTATAATACACATTCCTATGTGCTCTTACCTACCTACATACATGGATGAACAATCAGTATAATAAACATTCATATGTGCACACACCTAACTACATGTATGGATGACAATCAGTATAATACATATTCGTATGTGCTCACACATACCTACATATATGGATGACAATTAGTATAATTATTAAATTATTATTAAATCCTCTACATCAATCATCTGGCAATGGGTTTTCAATTTTTTGAAATAGTACACATAAAACTTCATTGCCGTGAACACTTTTTGACACGGAAGCAGGCACACTCCAGCGACATGAAAGCGAGCACACTCCAGCCACATGAAGGCGAGCACACTCCAGTCACATGAAGGCGGACACACTCCAGCCACATGGAAGCGGGCACATTTCAGCCACATAAAAGCGGGCACGCTCCAGCCACGTGGAGCGGACACACTCCAGCCACGTGGAGCGGACACACTCCAGCCACATGGAGCGGGCACACTCCAGCCACATGGAAGCGGGCACACTCCAGCCCCATACAAGCGGGCACACTCCAGCCACATGGACGCGGGCACGCTCCAGCCACAAGGAAGTGGGCACACTCCAGCGACATGAAAGTTGGCACACTCCAGTCACATGGAGCGGGCACACTTCAGCCACATGGAGCGGGCACACTCCAGCCACATGGAGCGGGCACACTCCAGCCACATGGAGCGGGCACACTCCAGCCACAGGGAAGCGGGCACACTCCAGTCACATGGAAGCGGGCACACTCCATTCACATGAAAGCGGGCACACTCCAGTCACATAAAAGCGGGCACACTCCAGTCACATGAAAGCGGGCACACTCCAGCCACGTGGAAGCGGGCACACTCCAGCCATATGAAAGTGGGCACACTCCAGCCACATGGGAGCGGGCGCTCATGAATGATCAGCGTTACCTGATCCACTCATTGATGAAGGACGCGCTTATGAATGATCGGCGTTACCTGATCCGCTCATTGCTGAAGGACGCCCTCATAAAGGATCGGCGTTACCTCATCCGCACATTGCTGAAGGACGCGCTCGTAAATGATCGGAGTTACCAGATCCGCTCATTGCTGAAGGACGCGCTCATGAATGACGCTCGTCCGAACTCTGTTATACAATTCAGCACTGCCTTTAGCTATATTTCTACGAATACGTTGCGCTAGCAAACGAAACGAACAAAACAAACATGACAATCATGGAATATCTTTGTTATTTTGTGATCGCAGCAAAATTGTAGACAAAACATTTTCATCGTGTTCGTGATATGCATGAAGTTAAAGTTACCTTGTGGTAAATTTGTGAAAATTAAAATTAAATCATCTGAAACAGAAAACGTTCGTTCCAGCAGAAAAACTATTGTCTCTCAATTTGGGGGAAATGCACCATAACTCAAAGAGAGAAAGTGCAACGTTGCATAAACTTTGCGGCAGAATAACATGCGATGGTAACCACAGAAAACGAGACCACGTAAGTCCTCTCCTCGAAAAATCACAGTGGCCCAATATCAACAACACACTGGCTCTCCATGAGTCGATCAGAATTCATAAAAGTCTTCTAGAAAAACTATCGATTCACAACAAATAATGATACTTTACACGTTGAACACAGGAAAACAGCAACTACCTGTCGAGCTTTTTCGATCAATGAAGAAAATTCTGGAACAACCTCCCAACAAGCCTCAAAAATCTTGAATCCAACACGTCCTTCAAGAATAGGCTTAGTGAACATCTATTGGCCAATCAATTCAAACCCGTAACTTTGCCCACAAACACAAGCTAAATGCATAATACCAATAACCAGAAAATGCATTCTGTTCTTGAGCAAGTCCGAAACCACCACCACCATAGCTCTCAACATCGAGACACCATCTAATCGTTTTTACTCCGACGATACACATGTTTCCTATGTTGCTTCCGATCACAATTGTCTTTGTCAATTACCATAAGTGTTAACTAGCGTTTTGTCTATTTCTATGTATTAAATGTTCCAGTCGTTTTAGTATAATTAAAATGCGAACTCAGTCTTTTCAAAGAACGATAGGCAGCTTCGTTCCTTTTAATATAATTCATTGAATTATTTCTAACAATTACCGTACCATTTCTGATGATACAATCATTGCCTTATAAGCTAATATTTTGCTTTGTCTCCTATAACAGAAGTATATTGATTCGACTTGTGTACTCCAGCATTGTATTATTTTGATTGTCAATCATTTAATCATTTCCTAGCGGTCTTGAAGTGTGTATATTGCATATTCAGTTGTTTGGTATGTATTTTATGTACAACTTTTTTTGTATAACTTATGTCGCCTTTTCACCTCTTTATTATCAATACAATGGCTTAGACCCATTTAACAATATGTTAGCGCTTTTCGATTCCCCAACTCTATATTGTATTCAGATTTTCTATATAATTCATGTCGTTCATCCACATCTTTGTCATCGTACAATAATGTAGACTACTCATTACAATATGTTAACTCATTCTGATGTCCCAACCTCATGTTCTCGTGACTCTAACCACATGCATGCGAGATTATTTTCCAAACCCATGTATTTTGTTATTTATCCACCCCAAGTATTTCTTATTTTTCAACCCCGCGTGTCACTGGTTTTCCCAACGCTATGTAGTCAGAATTATTTTGTCAAAATATACATTTTCTGTATGTGCACAGATGATACTATTGTAAATATTATTTCGCCACATGTAATCCAACCCGGCTGCCCCTAGAGATGAGCTGTGACGAATTCAAATTGAACTATCCTTTTCGTTGATTAAAATAGCGTAGTTGACAATGAAGTTTCATGTCTTATGTTAGAGAATTTATTTATTTCCTAAACAATTGAAATCCCATTGTCAGACGATGGAAATAAATGATTTAATAATAATAATAATAATAATGTCAGCCAAAAGTAGCCCAATGACAATATATATTATTTTTTTCAATAACTAGAATGAAAAATGGAACGCAAAGAACTGATTTGTTCGTTAACGAAGCACGTTCGTAAAAGAAATCGGGAACTGCATTCTCTTCTGGTTAAATTTGAATTTTTTTTTATACAAAAAATAATTTAGATTCCTAGTGGATCTTGCAAGTCACAAGATTGGGGTTCTAACGATATGCAGCTGGCCAGCCGAGGACCGACCGCCACCAGTGATGGAGCAGGGGGACAAGAACTCTGCACTTCCTTCCCTCTGTAATCAGATTGTACATGTTCTAGCATTGCTGCCCTTTATTGCTTGACAACTCATTCCAACCATCAAAGTTACATTTCAAACGCATTTCTCTTCACGATACTTCATCGAGGCCAATTCCTTTACATAGCTACTGCTTGAACTTCAATACCTGCTCACACTAATTAATCGCATGATCACAATTAATACTTAGCTGTACTACTGTGACCATGCCGACAGGTCATCATTCATTTAACCTATGTAGCATTTCACCGATATAGCGATACACCGATATATGCATAAGTAAGTACTGCTATAACTTCTATAGCTAAGTAGCTACTTCAAAACGGACCATGACCGAGTGACAAAGTACCTCCTCAGTTGTGTCCGACGTTTATATTCTGTGCTCGAATCAGACAGGAACTACATCGCCACTACGCTGTATGAGGCCCAAATCAAATCAAATCAAATCACTACGCTGTACGTATGGGCCTCGCCTATAGGGCTTACGGGCATGTGTTGTGACAATAATCTTCTAAGTTCAATTCAATTTCGTCGATATTGTTGATTTTTACAACGGTCCATATTTGGTGAACATAGGTTTCCAAACGGACATTCCGTGATTTTGTTCATTACGTGATGGTGTGTTCACTGTCATGTTTCACAGAGACCAATCAGTGTTACATTGTGTTGTGAATATTTATTCGAGCATTGAGCTCTTAATTCATCCAAATTTCGTACGAGTTTTCACATTCCTGCCGCAATATTCAATTTTATGTTCATTATTCCACTTGCGTTGTGTTCCAATTTTTTGTTACAGTGGAACCAGTGTCAACCTCTATCCCGATAGTATGCCGTTTTCAAGATAGTCAAACAATTGCTGTGCATTTTGCGTTTATAGATCCATGTACACAATTCATCCACTCATCAGTAGCCCCCTACTGCCAATGCCATTAACCTTCGAGCCCGAACATCGTTTCCCGTTGGATTCGCGATTTCTGTGTGAATGGCCTACTCTGTTCATCTTCTGTGCGTTCTGAGCTAATGCGTCTCACTACCTTGATCATTGTTACGTTTTTGTGTGTGTGTGGAGATATGTCAATATTACCTCGGCCACAATTGTGGTTGTTGAAATCTCGCAATTTATTGTCCATTGCACGCGTCCACCTTTCATCTCTCTCTCGTAATTGCCTGAAGTGACATAGCACAACCATTCGTTAAAGAATAACAAATATGCCGTCAGAACTTGTAGATCAACAATACTTCCTGTAGATCTCTAGCACTATGCTTTCCGGCCAAATTCGTACAGCGCAGTGACTGATGGTTAGCTGTGTGGCAGGAAATCATCAATCAACCATTGATTATTATTTGCATCATATTGCACTCAATTCATCAAATATTTATTATATCAAGAATTGTTATTGCAATTAATTACAAACAAATCAAATCATTCATTAAAATTATGAATTAACTAATTTTGAAAGGCATTCAGTATTTCATGTTGTAGCCACCATTAAGAAAGAGCTACGAGCAGGAAGATTATTCGCCATATACGAAAAATGGAGAGTCCACTTTCCGATCACGAAGAAATAGATAAAAAAACTGTTGTTTCGTAGAACAGAACCTCGAGCGTATAAACCAGAATTGAAGGTGCACTAGACTTTAAATCTTGCACCATTTGGGAGTGCTAGGTTAGTGTTAGTATTAAAAAGTATGTTTATTATTTTTCAGAAAGTGCTTTGTAGAAAAAAATTATTGAAAAATATTCGAAGAAACTTAATTTTCTCGACTAAGAAGAATTCAGTCATTTGCCACGCAGACGCGTTCAAGTTCAACAGTTGAGTGCGACCGCTGATCCAAGTAATTTAACGACCACGTGAATTAGTAAAATTTATGTATTGTTAGGAAGCTAAACTATTGAATTCCAACAATCATCTGTTCTATGAAAGTTGACCAGTTCGGAGAGTTGACGCTGAGTTGTAATGGTACTAGAACGTGTTCACACAAGCAGAAGGGCAAAATGTTCTTCTTCATAAAAACGCTGGTCACTCGTGCGCATTTCTTCAAATGGTAGTTGTTAATACGCTCCAGAAATTATATATGAAAATTTTTGACGCTTTAATTTGACTGCCATGCTATTAAATGGACCCAATTCTATCAATATAAATAGTAAAAAATCGCGATGACGCGAAATCTAGTGCACCTTCAGCTGGTTTTGAACACTACGGATTTCATGAAACGCATGGTGTGCTGGAACAGCCACTATAGACTGAAATTATTAGGTTTCAGATGTTTTTATGGTAATCTGAAGCATGGAAGTGTTTGGATAGACAAGTAAATGCTCGAAAATGAAAAATAAATGTTTTGTTATTATGGTGTGAGGCTTATCGTACGCTCGGTGCAGGTGCTTGTAGAAACTGTGTGTGAATGGATCTGTGCAGCTGAAGTTTGATTTGAAGTGAAAATGGATAAGGAAGAAATAGTAGTCACATAGAAAGAGCATCTATGTGTTACCATTATTTATGCAATCACAATAGTTAGAGGGATTGTAATATGTTTTTAGAGAGCATAAAGGCAACACTCGATACAGGATTTTTTCGAACAACCAGCGAGCATGGTTATATGATCAACTATACAACGTCCTGTAATTTCTAAATTGTGGAAGTTATTGTGTTAAATTGATAGGTACGGTGTTATATATATATTATTCATATATATATATATATGTCATGATTAGTTTGTTTCTACTTGCGAATTATAATTTCGTTTTGTATTCAGCTGTGGCCCAAAGTTGTACCTAGGTCCTTCATAGTCCCATTAAGTGTCAATCTACTCATAATCCTGTAATAAATTAGACAACAACGATCTGCGCAAGTAATTTCAGTAGAATTATTATTCTAGTGAAGTCCTCTATCTGTTTATATATGATGCTGCAAAATTAAATTTTTGTGTTTCCTGAATTTGGGTAATTTGATGTCAATGATCTTACTATTTGTGTGGCACTCCTCACACTGTGAAAGAAAGGTTTAATTCATTAATTATCCAGTCTGCATTCTATGATTTTGGGTAGTGATAGCATTTAACCATAAGCTTGAAGACCTCTGGCTGTGCAGCTGTCCATTTTTAGCAACTCGTTCAGTAAGTGACAACATTGAGTTGCCCTTTTCTGCACAGTTGGTTCTGCCCAGAATGCACAATTGGACACGGGGTTGAGAACATTACGTGCATTTTTATCCTCAAATATTGAGAACCTGACCACCGGTGTGCCTCAGAAGCTGAGACCGCATATCTAGACCTTAGTGTGCGCTCATAGAGTATGTTTGTAGAGTTACTTGCGCTACTGGCAAATATATTTACAGCAGAGAGCTAGAGGTGCGAGCGTTGCGTAACAGACTGCAGAATTACATGTGTGTAGAGTTTGAGATGACCGCACACTGACGCAAACGTCTTTCACAAACCAGGCGTCTCAAAAACCAGAATTTAGCATCTAGATGATACTTCTTGATATGGTACTTATAAATTATAATTAATAATCATTGTCAGTTCATATTAAAAATTGTCATTATTAACAAAGCGTTATTATGCACTTCCACTTCGCTGTCTGTTCCATGAATGTTGCAGCAAGCTTGTTTACATAATTTGTGTGACCCTGATGTTCATTTTCATCTATTGTCAAAACGCAGTAATGTTAATTATTAGTTCAAACCAGGCAGGGTGTTATTCAATATTGCAGTTTAGCCAGTGTTGCATTCATATCAAACGCTGATGCACTTCATGTTGACTAATATTGGGCATTGTATTGTGAATTGCCAATTTTTTATTCCCCGCCCAAATATGCTATATATATTGTTTTTTGTTTGATTTTCTCTGTAACTGCTGACAGTCTAGACTGTTTGGTCAAAGAAATTAGCAGTTCATCAATAATGGTGATGCGCAGTGGTTAGGAATTTTGGTGTCAGCTTGAATTAATCTGCTATGGAGGAAAATGTGTGCATAAAATTGTAGCACATCTAATAGTTTGACGATTTGTTTACGTGCAATGTACTGTCTCCGCGTGTGATATTTGGAAAGGTATGATGATATGCACGGTGCGCTGAAAATTTGAACCGCTTTGCCACTGTTGTAGAATAGTACACAATATGACTGGTGAATGTCTGCCATAGTAGCCAGACATCTACTGATTATGATGTGAATAGGTTCATGCCAAATCTAAGGCAAATTTGTAAGTGTAAAATTTATCTGCCAAGAACTATGGATTTTTCAGGGTAACTTTACCTAATTGAATAGCATGCCACATATCTATAACTGCCTTTAATCATTTAATTGTGGAAACACTATGTGCTTGAAGACTATTTGTTTTGTTTGTCAAGCACATGAAGTAATAATACATTCAAGACATAGAAAAGGTAATAAAATCTTGCTAGTTTGGGCTGGATTACCTGTTAGTATATAATCTGACGATGCTGTTAGCTTTTGGTTCCAAATGTGTTCAAAATATGCATCAAATGACAGATGAGTCAACATTATGATGATGCATTCACCTCAGCTTAAATTGCGGAATCGTTTACGTTAGCATATCCAGACCTAACATAATTAGTGGTACGTGCTTATAACCCTTAGTGCAAATGTATGTGCTTCTAACCAATGTGGAATCATACGTATTATTCTATGTACGAAGTTTAGCCAGCTCAATCGACAAACAAAAGAGATGACGTCAGTGATTTCAACACACAACACTTGCAACCGATATTACAGTGAAAATTGCAATGCACAGAGATTTTATCATGCAGACATTTAAGTTAGATTTATCCCTGTTTGTACAATTTGGCAGGCAGCGCACGCAAACATTGATGAGAAATATGTGATGCGCATGTGAAATATTGAGATGAAGCGGACATGGAGACACCTTTCAAAATATCGCACGCAGTGACAGTATATACATTGCACGTAAACAATTTTTCCAAAATATTTGTTGTGGTAAAATTTCATGCAGACATTTTCCTCCATAGCATATTAATTCAAGCTGACACCAAGATTCCTAACCACTGCGCATCACCATCATTGAAGAACTACTAATTTATCTGACCGAACAGTCCGAATCGTCATCAGTTACTGAGAGAAACAGACGCAAATCAATATCGCATTTTTTTTTGGCGGGAGAATAAAGAATTGACGATTTACAATACAACGGGCAAAATCGGTCAAAACAAAGCGCATCAGCGTTTGGTATGAATGCAACAATAGCTGAACTGTAATATTGAATTACGCCCTGCATGGTTTGAACTACAATTTTACATTACTGCATTTGACGATAGATGTAATGAACACCAACGTCACACACGTTTTCTAAACAAGTTTGCTGCAACATTCATAGAAAAGACAGTGGAGTGGAAGTGCAAAATTAAGCATTGTTAGTTATGGCAATTTTTAGTACGAACTGACAGGTAGTGTTGATTATAATTTATAACTACCATAAGAGAGTATCATCTAAATGTTACATTTTTTTTATGGCGCTTGGTTGGTGGAAGACGTTTGCATCTATGTGCGGTCATCTCAAACTCTACACACATGTAATTCTGCAGTCTGTTTCGCAGAGCTCGCACCTCTAGCTCTCCGTTTTGTATATATTTGTCAGTGTCTTTGACAGTGGCGCACGTAACTCAACAAACATACCCTGCAAGCGCACACAAAAGTCTAGATATGCCGATATTAGCTTTTGAGGTGCACGGCTGGTTTGGTTCTTAATATTCGGCAATGAAAATGCATGTATTGTTCTCAACCCCGTGCCCAATTGTGCAATCTGGGATTTTTCTACAGTGACCCTATGTTTTTTCAAAATGGTGTAAACCAAAGTGTTGAACCTCAGTTTGACACCTACTAGGTTAAGAAGACAGGGTGTACACACTGATGGTGTAGTGTTGAATCTGCCAACAGCTCAACAACTTTTTGCACTAAGTTATTGCCGCTATACAGAACCTTGTAGCGTCAGCTGTTGAGTATATGCAACTCTATGGTTGATAAATTTTCCATAACTCCGCAAAGATTGCTATTTGGAGTAACTTTGATCTGCATTGACATTCCCAGTCTGAATGATTGTGATATTTGACGTTTCCATTGCCATTCAATGTAATATCCCAAGGTTCATGACATGTGAAACTATTAAATGCCACAGTTACATAATTTTTGTGGCCCAGCAGTTATGGCACTTCAAAGCAACACATTCTGCCAATCCTTTATTGGCTTCTCATTTCCATTTTAATTTTTTTATTGACATTGACTGAGTAACCTTACAGAATTTTATATATATGTTCTTACCTGGGTGTACCTAGCTGTTATAGCAGGTCTCAAGCTTAGCTGCCACATGACCTACAACTGTAGGGACTTTCTCAACTTGTCCTGTGGCATTTGCTTTAGAATGTTGCTGCCTCATTTGCCAGTCAGGTTCTGGCATGACAACTTGGTGGAGTAGAGTCATCCCTCAGTGCAGAATTGATCAGAGGCTTACCAGTAACACAGATGAGTTACTGGGGTTCATGACATTTGAACCGTAAGGTGTTTCCTGCGGCTGACTATTGCAATACGCACATCGCTTTGCAGATTTCCAGCAGCATTCAATTGAATAGCTGAGGGACCTGGCTTGTGGAACTGTTGTGAGGCTATGATTTGTGCTGGATTGGCTCATTGAAATGGCACATTCTACCAATCCCTGCATGACTTCTCATTGTCACTTGTTATAACTTTTTTGTCAATATTGACCATGTAGCCTTCCAGAATTCCTGTAAATCTTTCAATGCCTATTTGAATGGAGTATAAGCTTAAGGCTTTCAATCGGTCATAATTCATTGCCTTTCCTCTGTGATTTGTGGGGTGTTTTTTTTTATACAAATCTATCCAGATTTTTGTATTCATGTGGGATCCAGAGAGCAGAGCGGCATAGTCTAAAAATCGTTTGCTCAATTGTTCCCAATGGGTGGACATAATTCTTTTATCTTTTGACAGAAAGGTTTCTTATGGCCCTGTAGTGCAGTCTTCTGCCACTTCCCTTGACCTTTCGCTCACTGTTTCCACCAGCCCACTTGAAGATTTCTTTTGTATCTGCTTCAACATTTTTTTATGTATTTTTGTTCCAAGTTCTGATATGTCGACAAATGTCTTATTTCTTTACAAAGAGCAGGGTGACATAATTAGGTTTATTAGGTCAACTACTCACAACTAAAGAAAAAATTAATTATTATATGAATGAATGGTAGTTTAAAAAAGTTTTGCAATATTATGGATCTGCTAGTTTGTGACTTGGACAGGATATTGCAATCTTTCCCTATGGTTCTTAACCCCTTTGCTCCTGGACTAGTGGCTGAATAAAGCCTGGCCCTAAGATCCTTGACTGCTGTGTGTCCGGAAGGTGCTGCATGTTCTGTCATCATTTGTGGTCAATGTTGTGCTTAGAGGAAAGCCAACACCTACTGAATGTTCCAACATGCATTTGAGATTCAATTATATTGCACACAATTACTTGCAAATGACCAGGGTTCATTTTCCTCAAGTTCCATCTAAGACAGCAGTAGAAGATGGCCTCAAATGGTCTGTACTCTGTAAGAGAACCCCAAATATTCTTAGAGGATTACCATCTGTCACCTCACATCCACTTTGATCAAACTAGGAAGTTCATTTCTTGAAATTCTTGGAAATATCCAGTAGTGGCAAAGTATCTGCATCTAGCCTGATATGGTTCACATTTGGGTTCCTCTCCACAATAAACCATGCATTTACTCTAACTTGTAACATGACATGTCTTTAGTAGTAGTTATTTTTTATTGATATTAGCTCTCCTAAATTATAATAGGGTTGTTGTTGAAGTGGTGATTTATGGAAGTGGTAGGCTGAGTATTTAAGTTGTTGCTCATGTTAAGAGTGCCAGAGAGGCTGACAACATTGTTGCTGTGAGTTGTGGTGACAGATGGTGGTTTCGGGAGTGAAACTTGCTGTGGAGATTACCATGGAAGAGGTGAAACAGAAACATAACATTTAGACTCCCTGGCTGTTCAATCTCTTGCATGGCTGAAATGGTCAGGGAGGTGACTGTAATAGGTTGAAGTTGTGGGTGTTTGGGAGCTAATGGACAAGTTGGTAGTTGGGTTGGTTACGACTGCAGATAAGGCACATGTGGCAGATTAGAAGTTGTGTAGGCTAATGTCACAGTTTTGTAGCAAGGAAGAAGGAGAAGCTGCTAGTTAATGTGGGTAAAAGTAATGTTCAAGGAATGTTGATGCAAGCGAAACTAGTGTCCTTCTAACTGGAGGTATTGGGAGCAAGTTCACCATTTCAAGTAGCTACCTGGAACATGGAGCATGTGGAGAAGAATGAACTAGTGAAGTGTCTAGTGAAGGAAGGGTGTGAAGTGGAGGTTGCACAGATGATTGTATGGAGATTTAAGACATTTTATATTATAAAAATGAGAAGGTGTGGATGGCTTACAATGGGCACAAACAGTGGGGGAGCAAGAGCCAAAACAGGAAGTAGATTGAATTTTTTAAGATGAAATGTTTGAGGGGCATGGGTGGAGTAATTTTGAGAGATAGGATCAATTACAATGTTGTTTGTAATAGAATGAAAAGTTAGAGAGAAGTTGATTCATCCTGCCTTAAATTGTTTTAGTGCATAGTGAGGAGAGTACACATTTATTTACATGTGAATAACGAGTGTTATAGCTACTAAAAAGAATAACTTCATACAAGATGTTTCTTGAAACTGATGACTCCTCCCAAGTAATGCTGGAAGACTGTGACAAGGCTCATGCTTGGTCACTATTCTACTTGTCACTATTTTTTGGGTCGTCACTGAGACATCACAATTTTTAGAGAAGTGCAAAACATTCACTGAGTCACTATTTGCATTGGAAAGTCACTATTTTTAGATTTTGTCCTCACAGACATTTATTTTACATTCATCATAAACTATTTGAATACAGTTCCTAAATAAAAAATCTGAATCTTCTCTGAGAGGTAAAGTGATACAATTATCTTTCAATTTACTGCAGTAACTGCTGTTCCTGGGGTTCCCAACCATGCAAACTAGCAAAACACTCTACCTTGAGTCACTGAGAAGTAGTCAAGCTAAACTTTAACCTAATGAGGAATTGAGCGCCCTAATATCCTCAGCTCAATTATTTTTTTCATTGTTTACCAAGATGCCTATTTGAAATGAGCATCTCCAGGTAACAATGGAAAAAAGGATTTTATAGTAAATTTTCTATAGGAACAAGATATTGTTTTTCAATTATGCTAAATGTTTTAATAATATTCTTATGTATTTTTCTCAAAAAATAACTAAATATATACCATACAGAACGGATTTCTTCACATTCAACTGGAATATTCAGTTGCAATTTGTCTTGTTCAACAAATAATACAAAAATATTCAGTTATAAAATGTCACACATTTTTAATGACATAATTATTCACATTTGGTCACTATCACAAAAGCTACTATTTAGTCAATATTGTTGCAATAAATTGTTGCTATTTTTTGCAAATACTCTCCAATTTTTTGCACAAATTTCACAATCAAGCTATTTTTGAGGCTCCAGCTTAGTATGAGCCCTTCTAGTTACTGTAGTAAAATGAAAAATAATAGTACCACTTGACCTCCTAGGGAAGATTAGAATTTTTTATTTAGGAACTGTATTCAAATAGTTCGTATTGAATGTTAATTAAATGTCTGTCAGGACAGATTCTAAAAATAGTGATTTTTCAATGAAAAATATCAGCTTGCTATTCAATTACTTGAATTATTGGACTTCCTTTGCTGAAGAGTTGGACACTGCATAGCTGGGGACTCCATGCTGCCATCACAATTTGGCTTGGCAACATGTTAGAGTAGAGTTAACTCCAGTGTGATTGGAGGTTGATCTGGAACATTGCTGAGGTACTTGTCCTGCTCACTAGATTAGCTGTGGCTGAAATTGCAGCCTTCATTCGGTCTTGCATATTTCCAGTGGCATTCAATCAAATTGCTGAGATGCCCTTCCGTGGAACTGCATGTTATGCGACCTGTCAGTCTTGGTAGGTGAAAAAATTAGCCAGTTTTCTCATTTATCTCCACACTGTTTTGACTTGACTGAGTAACCATAGTTTTATAACTATCATTATGAATCTTTGAAGACATGTGGATTGAGTATAATTTCCAAATTCTTTTGGCTTTCAATCTGTTGTAATCATTTTCTTTACTTCAAATTTTCCCCTACGGGGATCCCGCGATGACTTGCGTTCAAGCTGCAGTAGAAATGAGGCCAAAATCAAATCTCAAATTATTGGGGGTGCAGCTTTTTTGACTGCCTCAAGATTTTTTTGCTCTTCATGTGATAGCTAACCCAAGATGAGAGCAATAATCTATAACAGGTTTGAATTAGTTTGCTTATAATAGTTGACATAACAATGTTCATTGGTCCCTGACTGAAAGGTTCTCATGGCCTGAGTGTTCATTGAATAAAGCATCTTGTCATATTGGTATGCCTAAATTATGTGAACTTTTTCTTGACAATGGTTGAATCATACAGACAGACACAGACACCAGGCCGCATCCCCCAGAAAGGGGGGTGGCCGACGGCAAGGCGCACCTCACACCCTCACACGCTCACATTCACACAACTTAGCCCTTTTGTGCTAAAGGGTCCGGCCGGTAGCCCCTCAACTTACACTCTGGGTCCCGAATGTACCGAGGAACCGTCATCAGCAGCAGGGCCCACAGTTTTCACT
>SDVV010014594.1:0-14759 GCA_016164225.1 Gammarus roeselii
AATACATACATATATATATATATATACATACATATATATTTATATATATACTTTTTATTCACCGATTTTTATACGCTTTAAATTATTACCATACCGGAAAAATAACTAATCCACTCTATGTCTGCTTGCTACGGTACCTTGCAAAGGGAAAGGATGTGTAATGGGCCTTCATGGATGTGGAAAAGGCCTATGATCAGGTCGACATGAATGCGTTGTGGTGAATGCTACGTTTGTATGGAGCGGGAGGAAATTTGTTGAAAGCAGTTCAGAATTTCAATGTTGGCAGCAGAGCATGTGTCAGAGTGGGGAGCAATGTGAGTGCCTTGGAGGTGAACGCTAGTGTTTTGGGTCAAGGTTTAGAGTTGTTGGGTGCAAATGGACAGCGTTAGCAGTTGAGTCGGTTACTGTTCGCGGATGAGTCAGCACCGATGACAGATTCAGAAGAGAAGTTGTGTAGGCTACTGTTGGAGTCCCTAGAGTGTGTGAGAGAAGGAAGCGATGTGTTAACGGGGCAAAAGTGAAGAATTAAGATGTTCGAGGAATGTTGATGCAAGCAGGGTTAGTGTCCTCCTAAATTGAGTGATATTAACAAACGATCAGTGTTTCAAGTACCTGAGCTCTCGTGTGTAAAAACTGAACTAGAGGAAACTGAGGTGAAGTTGCGAGTGACGGAGGAGTGTAAAGTGTTATGTGCACTTCAGAGTGTAATGAGCAGTAGGACGTTGGGTTGGGCAGCAAAGTGAGAGTTGTACAAGAAGGTAGTTGTCCCAACTGAAACTTGGAGGGCCGCCGCCAGATGAGAAGAGATGGTTGAATGTTTTTTAGATGAAGTGTTTGAGGAGCATCGCTGTAGTAACGCTGAGAGATAGGATCAATAACAACGTGGTTTCCAGTTAGAACTGGGATCGTGAGAAATTGAAGAACTGAGTAGATTCACGTGTTCTGAGATGGTTCGGGCACATGGTAGGGATGGATGATGGAACATCGGGGAGAAGGGCGATGTAAACAGAAATTAGTGGACGTGATCCTTGAGATAGACCGGAGTTTGGGTAGATTGATGGCTGCGTTAAGAAGGAGAGACATGAGTAAGTGTGAAGGTAGCGAGAGAGCGCGCAATGGATAGGCGTGAGTTGAGATCGAATGGATTAGTTTTGTTGCTGCCCTGATATGTTTTCCGCTCTTGAGGCCTCGTTGAGAAATGGGATTGTCGTGCCGCTGACATTGATTTTGGGCCTCTCTCCTAGCCTAAACCGTGCCTTGCCGTCAGCCACTCATTTTCTGGGGATTTGGTCTTATGTCTGTATCTGTTAACTTGATAACTCATACCTCAGGAAATTAGTACGTTTGTGGCTTTGTCTGATCTATACCTTCACTCTTAACCAAGATGATTTGTATGGGTCATATTACCCTCCGCTGTCAAGTGAGGGTAATATTGAATTTTAGTTCAATAAGCAAAGCATTTAGAGCTTACAGCTATTTTCGCAGTGCTGTTTCTTGGCTGATGTTACTAATGTTCTCATCAGGCAGCCATGAATTGAACATTTTGACTTCACCACCTAGGACATTGCGTCCTACTCTATGGCCGCTAGTGAATCGTGTCACTCTTATACAATCAGGAACTGAGCCAACAAATCGAGGAGTATGCCAGCACTTACGCCCCCGAGGATCAGCTTGAGTGGTCACTGGTGCTAGGGGAAATTCGTTCCTTCATTGATGCTGACAACGCCATCAACGTGCTTGACATGGACTCCAACACCATTGTTCTCTCACACAGGTAATGGCTGCCTCATCCTTGACCCCTCCTCAGGTAGTTCTGTGCTTCACGATTCATGAAATACTGATTTAATCTATAAAATTCTGTATTGTCTTCGAAATTTGGCAACTATTTTTGTGTTACCACAGCCTTTTTCATCCTTTTCTGACTTACTGTATAACTGTTTATGCTTCTACCTACAAAACATACCTAAGACCTATCCTTCCTAGTTGAAAGCATGTCCTAGAACACTCACATGCAAGCAAACATGACCACATTTTTAATCACTTTTGTCAAGATGATTGTTCTTCCTATGCTGCATCATTGTATTTCCCACTACAGTGTTTGTTTACAAAAGTTTGAATCATTTCACTTACATTGATATTGATTATTTTATAAGAAATAACATGTAAAATATTCGTTACAAATTGAGTGACAAACTCACTGTATCTAATTTACACAATTCCTACTCTCTTGGAAATACTGAGCTACTGTACCTGTGAAATTGATTGCTAGGTATTTATTGTGTCCAGTAACTGTGTAGGTAATGGTAAACTAATATTGAGTCTCTTTGAACATGTATGTGCATATTTTTTTTTACTGTAATTTACTTCACTAATGCAAATTACCATGCTGACTCTTTTCAAGTCATCAGTATCATTTCCTTACCAATGTGTTTATCACAGTTTTGTATAGTTACCCACATTTCCTTTTGCGTCTATGTAGTGGAAGTTGTGGAACCTTCTCATTTATCTGCTAATTTTAATGACTCCCAACATTTTTTTTCCCTTCACGTCAGAAACCTGTTATGTTAACTACGTAGTTAGCTTCCAAATTTGTGATTTGTGTGCGAAATATTTCGCGAGTAAATTGTTTACACCATCCCATGTTGAAGGTTTTCGATTTGTCTTCATTTAATGTCTGTATAAACAGTAGCTATATTGTCATGATTACAAATGTCAGTTGACCTAATTTTTTTTTTAGAAATCAATAGTGTTCAGTGAGACGTTTTCTTATGTCTTTACATATTGAACAATTGAGGAGAATGTCTTCCAACAATATTCATTGATTTGTGAGACGTGAATGTAAATTTATTTACTGCCTTTGCTTCTTCTTCAAGTTAATATCAATCAAGTACATTTTTGGAGCAAATGTTGTCTTCACGACAGCCCATTCTGGCTAAGACTCTATACACATTGTCTCTGCATTGGGAGATTTTTATATTTTCGACCCAGTTATTAGACCTAAATAATTTTAAATCCTTGGATCCTTTACCTGGTCTCTGTTTACTGTCAATCGAAAAGTCCCATTTTTGTCTTTACCAGCTAATGAGTTGAGTAAACCTAGGTGATATAAGCATCTCACTCCTCAGGTGAGCATCCTGGGTCAAATTGTCAATCCTGCGGTCCAGCAAATTTTGAAATTAAAATTTCATGCATTGGTCTCATGTTGTCCTCCAGACTGAGCTCCCACAGCACCCCGCCCCTTGAGAAAGCGCCTGCCCTCAGCCTCACTCTGCAGGAGATACTTATCGTGGGCAACTGCAATGACCAGGTGGGAGTATTAACTGGTGGCTGTAGGTTAGTGGTGATGGCAGCTGCCTTGACTAGGTGGAAATGGTGACGGTGGGTTAGTGATGGCAGGTGTAATGACCAGGTCCGAGAAACGACTAGTGGCTGTGAGTTAGTGGTTATGACAGCTGCCATGACTAGTGGGAGTGGTAACTGTGGGTTTATGATATCAGCTGCAATGAACCGGTCGGGGCGATGACTGCTTGTTGTGGACAGATTCCATAACTAAATAGGAGCGGTAACTAGTTACTGGGTTGGTGGTGGTTGTGGTGGTGGTAGCTGCAGTGATGAGATGGGAGTGAAGACTGTTGTTTGTGAATTAGTGGCGATGGCAGCTGCCATGACTATTTGAGATTTGTGACTGTGTGTTAGTGGTGATGGCAGCTGCAGTGGCCAGGTGTGAGTGGTGACTGGGTTAGTGATGATGGCAGCTGCAACAGAGATGTAAGAGTTGTGACTGAATTTGTAGTAATGGCAGCTGCCATTTCTAGGTGGGAGGGGCGACTATGGGTTAGTGGTGATGAGAGCTACCATCACTAGATGGGAGTGACGACCACGGGTTAGTGGTGATGGCAGCTACCATTACTACGTTGGAGTGGCGGCTACGGGTTAGTGGTGATGACAGCTGCCTTTGCTACGTGGGAGTGGCAACTACGGGTTAGTGGTGATGGCAGCTGCCTTTACTACGTGGGAGTGGCGGCTACGGGCTAGTGGTGATGGCAGCTGCCTTTATTACGTGGGAGTGGTTGCTACGGGTTAGTGGTGATGACAGCTGCCTTTACTAGGTGGGAGTGGCGACTGCGGGTTAGTGGTGATGGCAGCTGCTTTTACTAGGTGGGAGTGGCGGCTACGGGTTAGTGGTGATGGCAGCTGCTTTTACTAGGTGGGAGTCGCGACGACGGGCTAGTGGTGATGGCAGCTACCATTACTACGTGGGAGTGGCGGCTACGGGTTAGTGGTGATGACAGCTGCCAGCACTAGGTTGAACTGGTGTCTGTGGGTTACCTAGTGGTTTACAAATCTTGAAAGAAACAACAGGCCTTTTGTAGTAGGAATAGTTGCGAAGAATATCGTTTAAGAGAGCATCCTTTTATTTGTAGTATCAGTAAGAATGGGCAGCATCGACCGTACTCGAAACAACTTGCGTCAAATGCCTGACAACATTTTCAATTTGCTTTCATGCACTAATTTTAGGCACCGTTTGTAAATTGTGCTACGCCCAGAAGCTTATGACCGGCAATTCCGATTGATTTTATCAAGCACAAAAGGGCTACGTTGTGTGAGTGTGAGCGTATGAGGGTGTGAGGTGCGCCTTGCCGTCGGCCACCCCCTTTCTGGAGGTTGCGGCCTAGTGTCTGTATCTGTATCTGTTGTCTTCAACGTTTCGATTGTAGCGCGGTTTACAACTTCCTTTGGAAGTTTGTTCTATTCTTTGACTACGCTGTATGTGAAGAAGTTACGTGTTATGATGAGTGTGAAACTCTTACCAACGATTTTCTATCAATTATTCTTGGTCGCTCTGTCTGCTTGCATTGAAGTTGAAAGGAGGCTCGATCGGTCGACGTTTTCCTTGCACTTCCTAATCTTCCACACGCCTTTCATGTCATCTGTATAACTGCACGTTTCTCTAGCAAATAAATGATTACGTCCGCAAAGTCTGTTTTTGTTCTATTTATTGCGCAACCAGGGATAAGTTTGGCAGCTCTTCAATGAACCTCCATTAATTCGATACATCTATGCTATCTAAGATATGGAGAGCAGACTTGGACTAAATCCGTGAGATGCGGTCTAACGGATGCATTCTGCAACCGGAGAATATTATTTTTGCTGTTGTACTAGATAGTACGGGTTGTCATACCTACCATTCTAGTTAATTTTCTGACAATCGTTACCTTGCTACTTAGAGAATCGTTACTTATGATGTCACCTAGATGTTTCTTTTCGCAGACTTTCCAAACATCTTGGAAATCAAGGTGTATATATTTATGATATGGATTGGAAACTTTACTCCATCAATTTCGATTCTATTCATGAAAATCTGCTATGACTGGGTGGGGCTAGTTAGTGGTGATGGTAGCTGGCATGTCCTACCTGGTGGTGGGAGTGTCGACAGCGGGTTTGGTATGTTAGTGGTGATGGCATCTGCTATGACTGGGTGGGGCTTGTTAGTGGTGATGGTAGCTGGCATGACCTACCTGGTGTGAGTGGTGACAGCGGGTTTGGGTTACGTTAGTGTTGATGGCAGTTGCTGTGACTCCTGGCGAATGGCTACTGCTGACAGTGGGTTAGTGACGATGGCAGCAACTATGACCAAGTGGAAGTGGTGATGGCAGCTGCCATGACCTTGTGGGAGTGTTGACCGGTGGATAAGCCCCACAGCTCCTCGGATGAGTTTTATGTTAGCCTTGAGATAATTTTGACAAGGGTATAGAGCTCACTCGTGAATCACTTTCAAATATTACCAACACAAAATTTTTACACCTAATAACTGACACTAATCCCGTGAATGACGTCTCGTGCGTGCAGGTGAAGTTCAGCGAGCTGACCATCGATATGTTCCGCATGCTGCAAACACTGGAACGCGAGCCATTAGAAGATGTTGCCCAGATCTACGATGCGTCTCCTGCACCTGCAAAAATACCTTACGTGAGTTGATTATGGTAGTCTATAATCCATCTGTACGGTGCCATGCCTATTTTCTGTCAATACATTGTCTTTTAACTGTGTCTGAACTAGGCGGTGCTGTAAAATTCATGCAATGCTGTAAAATGCTGCAACTATTTGTGCAGCAGACCTGTTCGATATCAATTAGTGCAGACTTGCTCGGTGTAGGGACTGCAAAAGTTCCAAACCTGTTCGGAGGAGTAAACAGAGCCCCGACTCATGACAAGCGTGCCGCAAAATGTGTGAGCCGGTTTGGTTGCAAGCAGTGCGTTGTGTTGCTCTGCCTTGCACTGCGCACTTTCTGCCGGCCTCTTGGTGCTTATAAACCGCCCCTCTTTTGTCGTCTGAACCCTTCTGCCCGATCAGCATCAGAGGTTACACCTCCTGCTTAAGTTGAGATTTTCGAGTTCATTTCTCCCAACTAGTATAACTTTTCCCAACCTTTAGTATAACTTAGTTGAGTTACTTACTCTTTCATGCTTTATGCTGTCTTCTTTACTGAGGATCACTTTGCGCGTTTTTTTTTTCTGGACGTCGTTTCCATTCTCACTTGGATCGAATTCCGACTCATCTTTCTCTTCTTTAAATTAACCCACCTAGCCCTAAGAGCTCCAGCGCTGTTAATTCACCCGCTTCAGCGTGAGGCCTGCCACAACCATGACTGGTATGGTTGTTTGGCCTAGACGGCCCTAGAGTGCACTTCTTATCAGGAGTTACGGCCGTCATCTGTAGTTCTTGACGCAAGTAAGCGATATTTGTTATCTGCAAGTAACGAAGGATAAGAAGCACACAAAGTGTCACCTCGCCTCTCCCAGGTATTTATTATCATTGCGCCATTTATCGTCATTTCGACAACCGAGGAGGGGCCGCTTATATACCCTCAGCGGCTGGCAGAAAGTGTCCAGTGCGCGGCATAGCAGCACAAAGCGCTGTTTCAACTAATCTGGTCACATTGATTTCGTATCGGACTCGTCTTGAGTCGAGGCTTTGACTCCCCCCCCCCCTAATTGGTTTGCACCTGCTTTGCAGTCCCTGCCGTGGGCATGGAGGGCACGATTGCTGCCGGGCAAATCTGGTTATGCAACCTTTAAATTTTCGCCTAAAAAATTTACTACTTGCTACAATAAAACATTACATTATTACAGAAAATTGCCCATTTTTCCGCTGTTGAAATTTATTATTTGCCGAAAAGGTGATGAAATTTCATTTGAAACTTTATTAGATAATTCTTGAGTTAAAGTAAGCAAACTCTTCCCTGCCATCCTCCTCCGATAGAGCTCAAGTGACAGTGTCAATAGCATCCTATTCAGCATGTCGTATACTCCTCATCCTGTCACTTACAGGTAATTGAAATAACTCTTCTTTGTGAAGTAGTATATTTTTTTGCCGAGTATTTAAGGTGTATGATTTTTTCTTATTCTTTCAGAATGGCGAGACCGGCGGTCGCCTAGGCAAGCGTGAGAACCCTCACAAGTATCTGCTGTACAAGCCCACCTTTTCGCAGCTGCTCGTTTTTCTTGCGTCAGGCTTCAAGGAGCTCCCGGCCAACGGAGTCATGTTGCTCTACATCTCAGCTGACGGTGCTTTTGCTAACCCCAAGCATCCACAGGAAGGTAGGATACTACGTCGGGCGGGTTTTGTTGATAGTTCCAACTGTGACTGGTGACGGGTCAGGACAGGCATTGGTGATTGGTATCATGAGATCTGGGAGGACTGTGTCGATGGCTTGAGAGATGAAAGAGCTGTGCCCTGCTGTTATCACTACCGAAGATGGCTTAGTTTTCCCGTACTACTTTGAATGTCAATGCTTTCTATCTGTACCCAGACCACATTCTGGAGCACATGCTATAGCTCTTGATTTGTCGCGCCTTTCACTCTACTTCCACCTTACTGAATCTGTTGCAGCCGGCTACGACTACGGGGGTGTGGTAACTAACAGTAAACGCGACACGGAGCATCACCACCACCATCATCACAACCATCAGCAACAACAACAGCAGCAGCAACAACAGCAGCAACAGCTGATCATGCAGCAGCACAACAACAAGAGAGCTGGTACGCGTTTTGAGTGATGGGCTGGTACGAGTACAGCGTGATGGGCTTAATTCCATGTAGGTAATGTGTTGATGTTGGTAAATACCTTGTCCGGTTCCTTACAATTTAACTGCGCACTGCACACCTGTAAGGGAGTTCTGCAATCCTTCAATGACGTTTTGATAAGGGCTATTGATCGGAATCATGGTACAGACGAAGGGAGGTGATGGTTCTGCACATTCATATCTAGTAACTCGAGACATCTTCCTCAAGATATGCACTATCTTTATTATTCATTGTTTACTCTCACCTAGTTGGCTTGTGTGTTATTTACTCCTCATGGATTTGGGACCTCAGGTTCTACTTCATACGAATTAGTCTTGGTCGTTATCTGATTTTTTTTTCACCTTGACTAGTCCATTCACTCTTGTCCCCATCAGTGCTCAAACTAATACAACGTTTCTGTCATTGGCTATGTTCACCAATGTAGCCATTTGCATGTAAAAATTCAGAATTCAAAGTTAAGGAAGTGGCAGTAATTTTCTGCGAAGTTCTTTGTCACTGCCCCTGTTCACCAAAGTAGCTATTTGCATGTTGGAGTTCACGATTTCAAATTGAGAACCTGGCAGAGATGTTTTGATACACAACCGGATAGTCTTTCAGGAATTAAAAGATTGTGCTTTAATGTTTATTATCCAGCTATGTATATGGTGGAACGCGGTCTTTGAACGAGTAAAATCCCCGTCACTCAAATATAATCTAATATTTGTTTGAGTCTACAACAATTTGATTAGCTCATCACTTCAACTCGTGTGCGAGTAGACTAAGCACCTCCAATCAATCTCTGACCACCCACCCTTAGCCAACCTCGCTGTGACAAAAGCGGCTGCTGGCGGTGCTTCATATAAATATACTTGGACCGTACCTGTCTTTCAGCAAAAACAATGAGACAAACTACATTTCTTGGGATGATCGTGAAACCTCTCTCCACATAACGAGTTACAGGCTTACGTGTTTCGGTTACCTTTCCTTGCTCAAGGTGGTGAGGGTGCTGGCGGGCTGCAGCTACGTGATCTTCACTGTTTCTACCCCGGCGACCTGTGCGCTTTTACGCGCAAGCCACTTTTCGTGCTCGTCGACTCCGACAACAGCGGCGTGTTCTGCAACATGGCGCCTATGTTTGGACAGCCGCTCGTTGTGCTCATGTCGCCACAAGACTCGCCCCATCAGTTCCAGGGTGAGCGGATCACTCCATTGGACGTCCCTAGTACGATTCCGGCATGATAGTATCCACGGTGCCTCACTAATCTAATATTCATGGACCTAAGTTACGATCTCAATCTTCTAGCACGCATAGAGTTGCGTCTCTTTAAACGAAGCTCCCATGTGGTGGCAGAATTTTTCTTTTCCCCCATAAGTGGTAAAAAGATATACATGTATGAATGTCGATTTACTTTTATGATTCGTAAGACCACAGCTATTCAACACAGTCTCAAAACTACGTGCCCCGACAATATTAATTTGAATCCACCGCTCGGAAGTGCAGTCGGCCGCTCAGCTCGTGGCTAAACAGGGTCACCAACCGTATTGAAGACTGCCATCATCAATTTGCAAGACTTGCCAATCAAATTGAGCATTACTTCAGCAGATTGTTGTACCATAATTGCATTGAATTACTTACATCCTCGTATTGTTTCCGAAGTCCCTGTATTGAGAGTGTAGTCGTACATACTGGGGGATCGGACTATGCGTGTACAAACATGAACATGCACAATCTAATTTCACAGACGTTGGCATCATCACGTACACGGAATGTAGTGCAATGACGGTACACAGGTATCATCTAGCTACGAAAACCGCATTCATCATCAGCTACATTTCTGACACTTGGTTGTTGTTTGTCAACTTATACGTATTTTTGAAGCGTATTTAGCTTTGTTTACTACAGATAACGCGTCCCACATCAACTCTTCACCTTGCCGTACCAAATCCTCATTCGTCCGCCCATGCCCTTCTCCAGAGGAACACCAGCGCGGCAACCTCTTTACGCTGTTCCTGCACTGCCCACTGATGGGGCTGTGTCTGGTAAGCTCCGTGTGCGACGTGCCAATGCTGCTGTGGGAGAAGTGCCAGGCGCTCGTAGACCGCTTCATCGCTGAAGCCGCCAGGCTTGTCTCCAGGGCCAGGAACCTGGGTGAGTGCTATTTGCGGTGCTCCATGTGCGGTTAGGTCAAGGCGTTACGCTCTTTCGTTGAGTGACGCTCTTTTTGATTGACGTATGCAGTTGGGTCAGTTTGATGCTCTCTTTGAGTTACGTTCTCTTGTGGTTGTCTGCGCACTGTCAAAAAAGGTGGTTCAACCCTTTCAGTGACGTCCTTTACTGTGTTTCATGAGCAGTTGGATAAGTGCGTTGCTCTCTATACGTGATGTCCTTTATGGTGCTCCGTGAGCAGTTAAGAAAGGGCGTTGCGCTCTTTCATGCAACCTTTTTCAAAACTCTTCACCTCTTGTTCAATCTATTTTCTTGTATATCCCCTAGGCAACTGACTGGTTTAAGGGCTTTTTTTTTTTTTCAACAACAACAACAACAACATCAACTGGTTTAAGGGCCGCGACGGACTCATGGCCCTACCGGGGAGGTGAACACTTCGTGTCTCTTCAAAATCCTCTACTCTTCACCCTTCACTATCTTTTCATCTTCACACCTCCTCCATAGGCATTTGTTAATTTTACGAGCCGCACGTAGTCACTGTCTAACCGGAACGGGTGAACACCTTCATTTCCCTTAAGACTCTCCTCTTTTTCACCCTTCACTATCTCTTTGTCTTATGCAACCATTTCTTTCGACTCCTAATTATTGTTCTTTCTATTTTTGCTGTTCTCATGCGTGAGATTCTCTACACTGAGTGTAGATCTCATGCATGGGATCTCCGTTTTCCGTCTTTCATTTTCTCCTTAGCAGGTGTTGGGGCACATAGCTCCCGGCACCTTAAGAACGACTGCAAATTCTAGAGTCTCTGGAGCAGAATACAGATACAGACACAAGGCCGAATCCCTCAGAAAGGGGGGTGGCCAACGGCAAGACGCACTTCACACTCTCCTCATACACTCACACAACTTAACCCTTTTGCGCTAAAAGGTTCGGCTGAAAGACCCCGTTACACACCCTCCTGGTCATGAGTGCGGTCCGAGGTCAGTGTCGGCAGCAGGGCCTGGCAGTGTAACTGGTTTCCATTGCCCCGTCATGATGACCGCCCTCTCCTTCCCCCGGTTTCCCCTGCGCCGTCATGATGACCAATCCCCCCCCCCCTCCGACGACCTTCCCGTCTCAACGAGATGCCAAGGGCGGAAAAGCACATAAGGGCAGCGTCAAAATTCATCCGTTCACTATCATTCTCCACTCATGCCTATTTAGTGCACTCTCACTCGCTACCTCCACGCTCGAGTCTCTCCTTCCTAACGCCTGCTTCACACCATCCATCCACCCAAATTTCGGTTTCTCTCCAGGCCTACGTCCACTCGCCTCTGCCTTCATCACTCTTTTCACCAATCTACCTTCATACATCCTCAGCATGTTCCCGACCCATCTCAGAACACGCGAATCAACTCTGCCCTCCTATTTCTTTACCATCCCCGTTCTAGATCGCAAGATCGCACCACGTCGTTATTGATCCTGTCTCTCAGCGTCGCACCAGCCATGCTCCTCGAATATTTCATCTCTGAGACCTTCGACCGTCTTCTCTCTTCTGCTCTCACCCCCAAGTCTCAGCTCTGTAGAGCACAGTTGGGACAATTACACCCTCATTCAGCCCTCTCTTTGCTTCCATCTCCAACGTCCTACAACTCATACCACTCTTCAGTGGACCCAAAACTTTACACCCGTCTTTCACTCGCGACTTCACTTCAGTTTCCACTAATTACGTCTTCTCCACATAAGAACCCAGAAACTGGAAACACTGAACTTCCTCCAAAAGCTATTAAGGAGGACCCTAATTCCTCTCGCATCGACATTCCTCAAGCATCTTATTACTTGACTTCTACCCAAGTTCACTCGAATCTTCCTCCTCTCACACAGTTTACCAAACTCCGATACCAGCCTACTCAGCTTCTCCTCTGAATCTGCCACCAGTGCCGTATTTGATCATCCGCAAATAGTAACTGGCTTTCCCAATGTGTACCACAATCCGGCAGTTCCCTCCTCGAGCTTTTCACTGCTCACGAGCTCCACACGACTGATTTTCGACCACCCCGTATCATAGCGAATCCTCTCCCGCGAGGTACGGTAATCATCTGGCGTATACCTGAAGATATACATTGCCATCACTTTTACAGTCCGAAAAGCAGATGTTGCAACTTAAAATCTTGAAGCTGTTTTCATAGCTCACGCGATATCTCACAACGTTGATAGATAACATATATTTACTGGTATATCTTTATGCATATCTTTACTGTTATATCTTCATACATATCTTCAGCAATGTTAATATCTAAATTTTTAGTGATTGCTTAAGCGCACTTCCGACCCTGAAGATCTCAACAGTTGACACTTGTTTTGCCAACCTTGCGCTGGCTTGTATGTTTATCCTCAAGCAACAAAAACTTTCGATTGAGCTGGGTTCCAGGCTACTGTGGGGTGCTGCAGGGGCGCCTGACTCGTCAGAACACCGCTCATTTTCATATGAAGACTTTTTTATAGCAATGAAACAGGCTGTGCGAAACAAATACATCATTGAATGGTCATATATTTCCTTGAGAAAATAATTACCTACGATCACGACTATCTATGACGCACCAACAACATGGGCGTCTTCAACTAATTGATCACGATGGACTGAGATTATTCTCTGTCGATTGAGAATGACATAGTAGACAAATGCACAGACATCTAACGGAACGGTCTCGTTCCCTTTTCAATTGCCCAAGTCTTGGTAGAATATCCTACCTGGACAAAAGGCCGACACACCCACCTTCCCAGGAGCCGGACCCTGAACCCTACTAATACCCTCTGCCTAATGATTTCCGAGTTCCATCAGTTTCATCAGACCTCCGTGGCCGAGTGGTTAGTGTGTCCAACTGCAGTGTCAGCCTCTGGTGCTGCAGGTCTTGTGGCGGGGAGATTGGGCGCCTCCCCCCTTTGTACCAGCTTAACTTAGCCACCCTTCAAGCTAAGGGGAAACGGCTGTATGTCTATGTCTATACATCAGAAGTAACTGAGTGTGAAACCATTTCTCGGATACCTTCGATTATCCAATCTCTTGGCTGAAATCGAATATGTTATGAATTGATCACATTTCATCTCGCACCCGAAGACAGACGATGACTTGTTGCAGGACTAGGCGCTGGTTTGACGCTCTCATGCATGGGATCCTATTTTACAATCTCTTCTGCTCTATTGGGCTCAATCTCAATACCGAGATATAAGTCATGATGCTCAGGGCTTCAGGCAAATGCCATGTGAAATAGTAAAAAGTGAATCTATGTAGCACCGTATGTTGTTGCTCTACCCCAACATCTGCAATGAAGGAGCCACAGCAGCGCACAGCCCGAAGTCCGAGAACCCACCGGCATGTGCATGTTGAGAATGTTTCAGCCGGTGCAAGCCCTTATGCTAGTCCTACACCCATGAAGAAGTTGATGCTGTGTGGCGGGCGTTCCCACAGATTGCCCACTGACATGACATAATGGTTGAGCCTGCCATGTGCGATCGTTGGGCCCGATGTCATGACGTGCTCGACCGTATCGGGCGAACCGCGGCATAGCAGACAGAGATTGGAAGGGACGTTCCCTAGTCTACGCTGGTGATTGGAGGGCCGTGTGCTACCCTTGCCTCCACAGTAACAGGTGGACCCTGTCAACCCTTGGCAATGCCAACTCCTCCACGTACACCTCAGGTAGGTGACTCAGTAGGACCGAGTTGACTGTGTTTACCCAATGCAATAGTTGTGAAGTGTGTATCTGTTTGTACATACAGATACAGACGCAAGGCCGCGTCCCCCAGAAAGGAGGGTGGCCGACGGCAAGGCTCACCTCACACGCTCACACTCACACAACTTAGCCCTTTTGTGCTGAAGGGTCCGGCCGGTAGCCCCTGCTTACACTGATCTCGAACTTCACTCCAGACCCGATTTGTTTGTTGCAGGTTACTAGCCAACGATTTTGTAGTTATTATTCCTGATCGTTCCGTTCGCATCTACAGTGGAAAGGCTAGTTTAGTCGACGTTTACACTCCATTGGGGGGATTCGGTATCGCGTCTGTAACTAAACTTTCCTCACGATGATTCCAACTTGATACAGATACAGACACTAGGCCGCATCCCCCAGAAAGGGGGGTGGCCGACGGCAAGGCGCACCTCACACCCTCACACGCTCACACTCACACAACTTAGCCCTTTTGTGCTTAAGGGTCTGGCCGGTAGCCCCTCAACTTACATTCTGGGTCCCGAATGTACCGAGGAACCGTCGTCAGCAGCAGGGACCAACAGTTTTCACTGGTTTACCCCCGCCGCGTCATAATGGCCGGGCCCCCCCCACCCACGACCATCCCGACAGCGGGATGCCAAGGGCGGGAAAGCACATCAGAGCAGCGTCAAAATCAACCATTCACAACCATTCTCCACTCACGCCTGTTCATTGCACGCTCTCTCGCCACCTCCACATTCATGTCTCTTCTTCCCAACGCCTGCTTCAGACCATCCATCCACCCAAACTTCGGTCTACCTCTAGGCCTGCGACCACTC
>SDVV010014595.1:0-14759 GCA_016164225.1 Gammarus roeselii
AGCGATTACTGAAAACCTCTCACTTTATAAAGACGAAGACTGGCAGCGATTACTGAAAACCTCTCACTTTATAAAGACGAAGACTGGTAGCGATTACTGAAAACCTCTCACTTTATAAAGACGAAGACTGGCAGCGATTACTGAAAACCTCTCACTTTATAAAGACGAAGACTGGTAGCGATTACTGAAAACCTCTCACTTTATAAAGACGAAGACTGGCAGCGATTACTGAAAACCTCTCACTTTATAAAGACGAAGACTGGTAGCGATTACTGAAAACCTCTCACTTTATAAAGACGAAGACTGGCAGCGATTACTGAAAACCTCTCACTTTATAAAGACGAAGACTGGTAGCGATTACTGAAAACCTCTCACTTTATAAAGACGAAGACTGGCAGCGATTACTGAAAACCTCTCACTTTATAAAGACGAAGACTGGTAGCGATTACTGAAAACCTCTCACTTTATAAAGACGAAGACTGGCAGCGATTACTGAAAACCTCTCACTTTATAAAGACGAAGACTGGTAGCGATTACTGAAAACCTCTCACTTTATAAAGACGAAGACTGGCAGCGATTACTGAAAACCTCTCACTTTATAAAGACGAAGACTGGTAGCGATTACTGAAAACCTCTCACTTTATAAAGACGAAGACAGGCAGCGATTACTGAAAACCTCTCACTTTAATTCCTATTTATAATATAGCTAATTTTAGACGCAACTAATTACTGCTCACTATCAAAGCAAAAGAGTTGATACGTTGAGTTTGGCACTCCGGGAACACTACTTCTGTTTAAACTGTTACGCTACGACAAGGTGCATTATGCTGCGGTAAATGCCGACTGTTTTGGCACAGACACTGCTTCTTATTGCTGTTATACTGTTAGCTTAAATACACTAGGCTGATAAAGTAGATTTTCAATATATAATATAATTGAATTCAGTGAGATTCATGGCGATCAGATTTCATTTCTTTCAGTATATCTTCTTCTGCACTGATCCTTCAGCTAGTCCGTTATTGAAATGAATTGCGCCGGAAGACGTCATATCTGACAAACAAAAAACATGCTGCAAACGGCAGCAAGTTTATTGTTAGATAAAACGAATGCAACGTTTTGAACTAATAGAACAACAGATCATATGAAAGAAGCGTTGAGTAACACGAGAAAAATTATACTAACAACGGAGACATTGATGTCTTCCTGTTGGTCTGAGGGGCTCGTGCTCAATGTCAATAGTATGTTTCAACATCGAAAAGATTGGTTCAAACGAGGACTTGAATTACACGGCGGATTTAAGAGCTGCGACGTAACGACCAGTTATGTTGAAAACACATTTGACAAGACGGACGAAAAATTTCTTGTTAATGACCAATAGCTTAGAGAATTTTATACAATGGTCGTAATGTGAAAATTGATGCAACATAAAAATTTGTGTACATCCACCAGCGACTAATTTGTGTACATCCACCAGCGACTATTTTGTGTACATCCACCAGCGACTTATTTGTGTACCTCCACCAGCGACTGCCACACTAGTCAAAAGCTGATGGGGGCGGGTAGATTGCTGGAAAGGGCAGGACTGGAGCATATAACGCCCACTAGTTCCAGTTCGATACAAGCCCGATTCGCTCAGGAATATATCAGTAATGATATTACTTTTAGGTGGTCTTTGCACACTCAAATCTTAGCCAGTAGGTTGCTAATGCATTCTTCTTGAGATTTTTTTTCCGATAGCGATTTTTTTTTCGTGATTTAAACTTTCGAATTCGATAATCACGTCAAAGAAGACCAAACAAATCTGGAAGATAAATACCAAATGAATCGAACCGATAAAGATCAAACGAATCGAGGAAATAAAGACCAACGAATAGAGCAGATAAAGACCAAACGAATCAAGCAGACAAAGACCAAACGAATCGAGCAGATAAATACCAAACAAATCGAGCAGATAAAGACCAAACAAATCGAGTAGACAAAAACCAAACGAATCCAGCAGATAATGTCTATACGAATCGAGCAGATGAAGACAAAACGAATCGAGCAACCCACTCACAAATATTATAAACATTGTTTTCTATCCAAATTAAATAATTATAATTTTTTTTCGTCTACTCAACGTTTGTCTTCTGTTGCTTTCAATAAATATGAATAACAATAAGAGGAAAACGATTACCTCTGTGAACTACTGCCATAGACCGTCGGAACGATATATAACCATCTAATGAAAACACATACCGCTGCCAATAATCTTGAACAATTGCTATATATATATATACAACAAAATCATTCTTTCTAATACATAACCATTCATAGGAAACAATTAATTTATTTTGCCTAGGAACAATAAGTATTTTTTAAAGGGGCAGCAATAATACTTCAATAAAATTGTGTTCTTTCCATAGGTACCTTTACACTTCAACAACCTTTGTTCTTGTAGAAGATGCCGATGGGTTCTCATAAAATCTTTGTGACAGAAAAGTAGTTTCGAAATTTCTTGCCATTGGCAATTTTACTTTTCTTGTAGATTTAAGAAGATATGAGATAATCTATGAGTACAGGACCGTAACACTTGATTGTTCATGGCCGTCGTTTCATTATTTTCTTGTCCGTTTGAACACCACAATTTCGCTGAGAGTTTGTTCCGTTCCTCATCCAAGCATCTCGTCTGTGAGGCTTTGACCAGCAAGGGTGTAGAGGTTACTATCACGATTTTTGTGTGCGGCCGTTTTCTCGTAGGAGTACTGGGGATATCCCTAACACATATTCTAAGCCGTATCAGTAGGATACCTGTAGAGTTTGGCAGTCGATGAGTGCCGTGTCCACGCGAGGTAAGCGAGGACGGATGTAGTCGTCGATCAGCATGGCATGATGGTCGAAGATAATGGTCAGCACAGCATGATGGTCTTTGCAGGATGGTCACATATTGATGATCCATGTCAATGAGGACGCAGTAAAGGACCACTCAGCCACAATGATCCCGTGACGTACTCAATATTTAGACAACATCGGCACAACATTGCGCTACCGTGTTACACACATCAGTGCACAACATTGCGCTACCGTGTTACACACATCAGTGCACAACATTGCGCTACCGTGTTACACACATCAGTGCACAACATTGCGCTACCGTGTTACACACATCAGTGCACAACATTGCGCTACTGTGTTACACACATCAGTGCACAACATTGCGCTACCGTGTTACACACATCAGTGAAACTCATTGACATCCGGCGGATATGCAGTTGTTAGTCGTTACCTCATACCGAACTGCCACACATCTTTGGATAACAAATGAATAATGAGGCAATCATGTCGTCTATGCTGAACTTCTCGGAAACGACTAGTTCTATGGAGACCATTAATTGTATAGGTTGACATGAAGGGATTCATCTCAAAAGAACTTACCATTATACACCACCAAATTAACCTTCACATCAGCACAAAATAACAATGTTTAGTAGTTTAGTTCATGCCATCAAGTGCAATTTTATGTGTCGAAGGAAGAACACGCTCTTATTCCAGTCTGAATGAACAGCTCTGCAGTTGTAACAGGGACTTGGTAGAATTTGCCACTCGTATCATTGAATGGACAGATTTTTAAATAGTATTATAAACTTCATTGTAAGATCTTGAGTAGTTGTAGGACCTTCATAGGTGCATGAGAGAACAATGCAATGACTTGACGTATGCGAGTAATGCGTTGTAACAGAACACTTCCCGGCAATCATACCATGAAAGCTTATCATACTTATAATTAACACTATCGCAACACCCTTCCATAGGCTCATTCATCCTTTCTGTTGGTTGATAAATACTAAAAAAGTGCAAAATTAAAAACGACTAAATGAACTAAGTCATTGCAAAAAATGGTAGGTGAAAACGTGGGATGGCCTATGACGCAATGGGTATAATTGGAATGATGGTCGTGAATTGTAGCCTCCATCGTACTTCTTGAAATCGTTTAATAGTGGGACGATGTAGCAGAGTATCTTCAGGTATGGTTTGTGATCGTGAGGGAGATTAAGGTGTGGTCGATGAGATGGTCACCGAAGACTTTAAGGAAGCAGAATAAAAGAAAGGCACTGAATACACACACAGAGGAGGACGTAGCAAAACTAAAGCTAACCTTCTTAGGCTTAGTAGGTATTGCGATAATATACCGCACGCAAATTATTCAACTTCAACTAATCCATATATTAAAAACCTTCCATATAAAAATAGAATTCCTGTTCAACGGCACCAATAATCGCATGGGCTTAGTTGCCTCATCACCACAAAGTAAACTAGCATAACAGATTCTACGGGTGGTGTTGGATGGCTCCCAGTTGTTGTTCATTGCACTGCGAGATTGGTTCTCAATCTCAACTACCCAATCAACAGTCCCAGACATCGATGTGCTTGAATGTTTTTTTATGTGGAAACAATTCTGCCCTTATTGTTTTGCTTCTGCTACCAACCAGGAAAGTTCCCTCACCACAACTTGTAGTGCATCCCGAGTTCTGATAAACGCTATGTCTACTACAACATATTGTGCCACTTCTGACAACGGTCCACCAGAGAACCCATGAAACTCGAAGCTTTAAGTTTTAGGTAAGATCCCATGGCCAAGAACATTAATCAGTGACAATCGTGAGTAGCACAGGATACATGACCGCGTAGTGTCGGCCATGTCACTAACTCCGCAAGTGTGTTGTCAGTGAAGGGGCGAATGAAGAGGGGAAACTCGTATAAACTGGAGTCTGTCTCCCTCCCGCTTCAAAGACAAGGACCCTGTAAGGCTTGATGAGGCTCCCACTGACACCCTGGCGGCAGAGCTCAGCTGTGTCCTATCACTCCAAACGCAGGGCTCATCCCAATAAAATCTGATAATTGCAACTTGGTTTCTGGGAAGATTCCAAGTAGGCCTGCAGATGGAAAAAAATCACAATACTGAGATAGTTAAATATAATGGACACTGTACTTTTGTTTCCATTCGTAGGAATATTTCAATATATGAACGTATGACTCAACTTTATCAGAGACAATATTTTTGTGTTTTTTTTCAAAAGACGAGATGCACTACATGTTACAGTTTCGTCTACTATACAACAGATGGAGCTTCAGGTAGTTTGATTTAACTACTGTTGTTGTTATTATATTTCTCATTATTATTAATAGCACTCCGTGCGCGAGCAGGGGCTACCCTTCATCACAAGGACTACATCACACAAAATGCCTTCTAAAGACTCTATTGGTGGAGAGGCTGGTCGTCGAACCCACTCTGCCACTCTATAAGTTGGTGGATGGGTGCATGAATCTTTGTTCTCCTGACTCAGGCTTCTGTGTATATAAGAAAGTATAACTTCGAGAAGGAAAGGTTCAAACATTAGTGACGTTGGACTCATTTTGAAAAAACATCATGACTCAATCAACATGGCTTTATTTACATGACCATTTATGATTCCCCTTAATTAAGATATCTTATTTTTGGTCAATGAAGCACTGCTACTCATGTGGAGACGAAAGGTCAAAGGTGAACCAAGACACAGTGGTCTCTTGGAAGGGATCTTTGCCTTCTAAAGAAGTTGAGACGTAGGAAAGGTTTCCGACGGACGGTTTCTTCTCAGGTTTGAAACAAACCCGTTGTATAATTTGCTGAATTAAAAAGAGAAAAATTAAGAAATGAAATGAAGAGTTAAGAAGCAATTGTAGTGTAAAGAGCCTTCCAACGATAAACGCTAATGTCGTAGCTAATGTCGTAGCTAATGTCGTAACTCGCCTGCACCCTAAAATGTAACCATCCGAATACTATAACGACTACGACTATTGAAACAGTGTGGACGACTACCCAGAATGTACGGGAAATGGAATGAACTCTACGACTAATCCTACGGTCCTAAGATCTTTCGAGATTTACAGTCACACTTAAATTGAACGAGATCCTACTACGACACAATGGTCCTGACGAGTCACTGGAAAACAGGTTTAAATCACTAGTCACATTAAAGTAATTGGTTGAACAAATTTACACCACCTGGTGGTCGTTATTGCAACAAGTCGTCGCTGGGAAGAGGATTATAAATGCACTATGAAGGTCTACTTTCAAGATCTTTGACGAAGTTAAATACGAGTGGAAAAATGACAGTACACTCATTTCCAAACCATGCAAACAATTTGTTCCAGGAAGGGAAAAAGAGAGAACTAAGTTAATTCTCTACAAGAGTATCCAGACTCCACTCGTTTGCTGCTGGTCTAAGGACGCAGCTCAAATCCGTTCGTCGGAAGAAGCTTGATACCAAGCACTCCACTAAAAATGATTGCATTAGGCTCATACTTTTCTGGACGGTTGTCCTGAAGTTTCTGAAAAAAAAATCTGATAATCTGTTCATGCGTCGTTACAATTGCTTCTAAAATTGGTATAAACTCGGATCAAGTGTGTATTATCCACAGAGATTGGGGATGGTTCAAATTATCCTTTCTGATCAATTTGCCAATAGGTGAAAATTTGAGATCAGTGGTACCACAGCCAGACTAAATGTTTTGAAAAGAACAACATACCAATACCCTTGATATAAAATTGCAGGGTCTAGACATGATTTACAAAGGCCTGTAATTGCCTTCTCAGGAGGATTTTTGTTCGAAGATATTCAATTTTGGATCATTTCCGTTTGAGGAAAGACTTATCTGGATCAATCCTGTTTGACGGTGACTAAATCTGGAACAATCAAGTTTGAGAATAGCCAAATATGGATAATTTGAGAAGTATGATAGAGCAGTTAGGATCATTTGTAGTTAGAGTGTTCGTAGCAAGCTTCTCGAGACGTGTTCTGTTACAACTGCAGGCCAGCGTGCAGACTAAGGGCGGCCAATTGCTCAAACTGCTGGTGGTGATGATGGTGGTGGAGGGGAGTAGTGGTATTGGTGGAGGAGGGATGGTTGTGGGGGCCAAGACAGAGGGCTGCCACACCACCTGGGTTCAAATTACCTGCAGGGTAATGAAAACCGAAGCTAGGGTAACTGGTATAGCCGCGACCCGCGTAAGCTGCGTACGCCGCGGCCTGAAGACCTGGAGAGGGCGACGCCGGCCCCCGGGACATACGGCAGGGGAAACGGACAGCATATTAGCCACAGAAGGGGAGGGGCGAGGCCCTTGACTCGTCATCAGCATCATTAATATAGAATAAGTATTAGAGTAGCTACCAATATATGTATATAGAGAGAAAATATGCTAGGATTTCTATATCTTAAGTATCGATAGGTGACTCTTAATTATTTGTCTAGCCTAGTGGAAAGCGGTTGGGGTCCGTTTCCTATCTACCTACCAATAGGTGATGGTGGTAGGAGAATGTTCTACTTCTAAACATGTCTGGTAAGATGCTTTAGCAAATAGCAAACTCACAACTTAACATTCAACGTCGTACACTTAGTCTAGGCCAATTCTGGATTCGGTGGAATGTGGTTTCCTTCTAAATATTTACTATACAATGATTTTCGTATTGTAGATGTGAATATTTAAAAATTCTCACTTTTTGGTATGATATTTGATAAGAACAACTACATTATATTACATATTTCAATCTAAAAAAAAGTGAACAGCAAACAAAAGAATAGAAAACAGTTATTGCGACAGGTGTTGAGATCGATCGTATCAAATCCAGTGGACGAAATGGCAATCTTCTTTACAGAAGCTTTGTAAAGCTCGACAACTACTGGCAAAAATAATGTTCTAGGATCTAGTTTGTATTTGTCATGACTATTCATGCAAATAAAATACTCCTAACATATATCTCATTAGCGAGTGAACCGAAATATCCGTATAAAAAATATCAAGGTCTAATATAGTGAAAGCATCGAGCTAAGACTAAGACAGAGTTGCCTGCTGCCAGACAGATGAGTCAGGATGGGTGAGCTGCGGCTGCTGAGAGCAGCATCTGTCGGCCCTGGCAGCTGGCAACTTGTTCAAGGATGTACCTCTGGCAACCAGCTCTGACTACAAACTACTAGGGTATGACAATGTGAGAGAACCAACACACTACAGGAGACCAGAGTCTCGAATTAATGAGAATTATGAGCAGTAAGACTGTATTATGCTCATATTGGAAATACACACTCAACTACAGAGTCAATGTATATGAATATGTACATACATCAACAAATGTCAAAAAATTATGCATTGGTTATTCTGCTTTTGAAATTTGGTTCCAGCTGAATTAGAAACAAAAAGCAGCAGCGCGCAATCAATATCTACAACAATGATTTATAATTGAATGATTAGTCAAGTTGGTGGCCGAGGTTGGAGAATATAAGGCTTACCCATGACAACTTCTGACAAAGCTCGAAAAACGTACAAAAATTAGAATGGCATGAGTTCAGAACACTCCTTTACTCATGGCCCCGATGGGCGAAGTCTCTGTCATACTGGCCTCTGTTAAACAACTGTAAGTTGGGTTTCTGGCCCCATGTGGCAGGAAGTCGAGGTCTGTGTCCGCATTGAACAGAACGTAGGATAAAGGAAGTGTTGGGATGTTGGCTTGTGGTTGAACAGTTTTACAACCATCATACCGTCTTCTTGGAAGACCGATATATTGCATCAATAGAACAATTGAAAGTTACGTCGAAATATTCGAAATACCTATGCCATTGGTTGCAGTTTATATTTTCAAAAACAACTTTGCAAACTCCGAAATCGTTATTTTTTCTTACTTTATGCAACATATTTCCAAAAAATCCCTCCAGATATCGTTTTATTGAATAATATTTTCCCCTCATTCAACAAATTGAATGCTGAGTAATTGAATCGGGAGGTCGAGCAAAGTTTGAACTAGTGGCAGTGAAGGCATCCGTTTGAGGCTGAGGAGGGGGACTCCTTGTGTTTGCCAAGCACACTCATACCGCAAACCGTGACGTGGAAGCTGCAACGTGTGAAGGAACAGAGGTGTGCGGAGGAGGGAGGATGGGGGTAGGGAGGATGTTCCAGCAACCAGTCCTATGTGAGGGTAAGTTGAGAAGACTAAGGGCGCGGACTCGAATAAGATTAGAAGAGACTACAGTGCAAGCTACAGTACCTTGGCCCAGAGCGTGTGCGGTAGGAATACTGCATGGAAAAGATTATCACATACATTAACAGACAGAGAAAAGGTGGCAGCGGTAAAGAAATCGCTGAAGCTTTGGGTCCAAGCGTTGTCAAGAAGCTAGGAATCATATTGTGAGATATTATATATAGATAGCAACGGATCAATAAACGAAAATAAAGTGTGACTCTTAAATTGAAACGAGTAAAGCGACAGTCTGATCGGTGACTAGTAGGACTATTGACAGGCCGTGGGCAGCGGAGTGGTACGCATCTGCTATAGTCAAGATGGACTACTAACTAGTTATTAAGCGTAAATAAATCAGCCGGTCGAACTTGGAAACTCAAATAGCTCAATAACAGCACCCACTATCTAGACAAAAAGGGCAAATGATAAAATGCAGTATTTCTTTGAGACAAAATTCACATGTGAATGAAGAAGAAATATTTTTTCTGGCAAGGAACAGCGTATAGGTGATTGTGGCGTCTATTGAGTAGAATGTGAGAGTCTATTCCCCTACCTCAAAGTTGCTGTAAATTTTTACTTTCCCCCAATCATCCATCAGCAAAAATTATAACTGCAAGTGAAATATATTTTGTTGGCCGCCCCGTGTGTTAAGGGTAACTTTACAAGTCCTACCTGCTGCAATAGCAGAAGTATGGTTCAATTATTAAATTAGACACGAGATGGAACATTAAAGGGAGGTAAATTAAATGAAAATAGATAACAAAATAAGAAAATCATTATAAGAAGCGAAAATAAGAATATAAACCACAAATGAAATGTTTTTTAAGGTGAAGCTGTAATCAGCGGTGACACTGTAATCAGCGGTGACACTGTAATCAGCGGTGACACTGTAATCAGCGGTGACACTGTTATCAACGCTGACACTGTAATCAGCGGTGACAGAAATATATTTACAAGTTTGCGAAGCGGTTAGCGGAGAAAAGACGGCAAGGTACTGCAGGGGGTTGTCAGCAGTTTTTTCGCTACTGGAGATCAAAGTCTACAATGTTCCACTTGTAGGCAAATCACGGAACAAAATTCAGATTCCAATTGCCGAACCAGTCACTGTAGGCATTGTTTGTAAGGTTTCAAAAAGTGTCGAGTCACCATCAGTTAATTGGCTGATAGGGAGCGGAGTGAGTACAAGCAAACTCATTCGTGTGTTCGAACGGACAGTTTGCAGACGTGCCGGTCAACTAAAGGTCTACGGAGGCCAGGTAAACAGAGACAACGCTACTGAATGCTAAAGCGGCTCTGTGTAAAGGATCTAAGGATCTCGGCCTAACATTTAGCTCGGAATTTAAAAAAAACGAGACCCTGAGGAGACAGACCGGGACTTGTTCTACAGGTGGTACGTACGGAAGATTTCAATGGTATATATATAAATATATATATATTATTATATAGTAGGTAAGAGCATTTTCTGCCTGGTCAGAAGTTGGCAGGGTAGGCCGATGAAAAAAAGCAATACATACCGTCAGGGAGTGTCCCCAGCGACCATACTAGATCTAGAACATTCGAGAAAAGAGAAAAAAAGAACTACATCAGACACCTGGTATTTCAGGCGGTCAAAAAGAACGTTTAGAATAATATCTTCCTGATATAGGCTAACATAAAAAGGTTTGGATGCCCATAAAAGTGAGTGAACTCCATCTTCAACATGGTAGTAACAGTCCCACTTTAGGAAGCAATATTACTGATATTATTATTATTATAGGAGAACGAAGTATAGTAGCATCTACTTGACGTTTATTGCAATACAAGAAGCAAAAATGGTGGTGGTTTAACCCTAGCAAAGAAGTGGTGATCATTAGACTTTCTCATGCTTTAGACCGAATGTGGTCACCGGGGAGCCGCGGAGGCAAAGCTGACTCGCTAACACCCAGCAAGCCGCTCATCAGCCAATGACCTAAGGGCGGGCGCGGCGATCGTCTTCAGCTTCCTCTAGGGCCTGTTTGGTGGTGTTAAATGCATTCAATGGCTGCCTCTGGCATAGTGCTTCGACTTGGCATCTCAGCATCATCATCATCGTCGTCGTCATTTGTTGTTGTTGTTGTTGTTTGAATGATACTCAGTCCGACAACATCGTTCGAGGCGACATATTTATCTTATTTGAATTAGTTTTGCATGTAACTGACGTTAGACACGTTGAATATGAAGAAAGAGAACAGAGTCATGTTACGTGTGAATCACAACTCAAATTGAAGAACCGGGAAAACAATCAGGAGAGATGATTTCGAAATCATCACCTTCGGTATGATTTTGGTTGATGATGGAATGAACGATTATTGTAAGAAGTTTCCTTCTAGTATGTTTGTCAGTTTTCAATTAAGTTGTGTCTACTCAGCATCTACAAAGCTATTTTTAGATCTAAATTCTAGTTGTTACTACTTGGGGAAGGGTGGGAGCTATACTAAAAAAGACAAACAGTTGTGGTACGTTCCAAATTTGGTTTATTCTATTAACAGTTATGGTACAGGGCTCGGTACCTAATGGTACACTAGAACATAGCCTACACTTGGCACATGACACAACTAAGGATGAGAACACACCTTCTCTCAAGATCGCAGTTTAAAAGGTCTCTCTCTGCACATTTTATCAATATTTTTTTTCAAAAGTTACACGTAGGCTTTTTCCGCAGTAAAAGAACAATTGAAAGCCATTGTCTTCCATACGTTGTGATCACTGGAACTTGGGTATGAATTGACCAGCTGAATGATGCCGTTTCATGAGCCCGTAACCGTTGCCGCCTACTCCATAGTGTTTGTTTGGCCATGACTTTGTCATCTAAACTAAAGTGTGAAATTTCTCTTAAGATTCTTTGATAGTTTCGTGAAGTATTCCATTAATTCTAAGGTTTAAGTACTAGGAGCCTCTTCGCACTATTTCGTTTGCTCATCATTTACGAACGACCAAAGAAGAGCCCGTCTCCGTGAAAATTGAACAGTTTTAAAAATATATACTCTAAGCTATCAGAAAAAACGATCCACAAAATAAATCCTCTCAACTTCTCTCTACAATGTTGACAAGAAACGATAACCTTCGCACCTCTCCTAATAGAGGTCACGGAATGAAATTTACAACGACATTGAAGTGTTATTAAGTGTGATCCTTTTAGTAAGACAGCATCGACGTGCTGCTGGCATTGCTATGAATAAATTAAACGACACATGTTGTCTAGATGAGTCAGTTTTATGCTCTCTGTGTTTTGCTGACCGTAGTAGGCTAGTGTGATTAGAAGCTCCGTATATCATGACTATCGCTGGCGGGTACGTTAGAGAGGAGAAAATAGATCGAAATACTAGATCCACAGAGATATTCGATATGTATAGATACAGGGTCTGGCAGACAAGGCTCTGAGCAGACTACACGAACGAGTGTGGGATACGGACGGGAGAGGCCATGTCAGGGCATGGCGCAGGGGAAGGTGTTTACTGCGTCATCAGAGGAACAGGAAAAACGATAGAGATTGTGATGGATATTCCTTGCAGCGATTACTCTACGATGTGTTCGATTATTCGACGGAATTGATGTCTGCATCTGCTAGCTGATTTCAAGCAGTCGATCCAGCAATTGAACAAAGTATATGAACGGACAAGCAGTCAATCAAAGTCTATGAACAGACAAGGAATCGATCAAAGTATATGAATGGATGAGCTTTGATATTAACTATCCTAATACATTTGATCAGGTAGACCGTCGTGGCGAGATACGTCCAATTTATCCAATGAGTTTGGTGCAAGACATCCACAGATGAAAAAAAATGCAATCAGGTTCTAAATGATTGATATAAATATGTGTTAAACATTGCACGGAGTCGTCACTTGAATAAAGTTGAGGTCGTCCCTTTACAAAACTTTACTATTGTATGCCGAATGGTAATTTTGAAGGGGTAACCAATTAAAACTATTGTGAGAGAGTGATGACATACTACAATGGGCCAAGAAGAATGAAAGAGGCTGTAGTCTGTGTGTAGTCTAGAGTATGTGCAAAATCTGTTGTCCCTGTGTAATCTGTGGTCTATGCGTAGTCTGTGGTCTATGTGTAGTCTGTGGTCTATGTGTAGTCTGTGGTCTATGTGTAGTCTGTGGTCTATGTGTAGTCTGTGGTCCATGTGTAGTCTGTGGTCCATGTGTAGTCTGTGGTTTATGTGTAGTCTGTGGTCTATGTGTAGTCTGTGGTCTATGTGTAGTCTGTGGTTTATGTGTAGTCTGTGGTTTATGTGTAGTCTGTGGTCTATGTGTAGTCTGTGATCTATGTGTAGTCTGTGGTCTATGTGAAGTCTGCTGTCTTTGTGTAGCTTTTAGTATGTGTGACGTTTGTGTATCTGTGCAGTCTGTAATCTGTGTGAAGTTTGCAGTCTCTGTGTAGTGTTTAGTCTGTTGTCTGCGTGTAGTCTGTAGTATGTGTGCAGTCTGTAATCTCTGTTTAGTCTGTAGTCTGTGTGTAGTCACTAGTCTCTGTAAAGTCTATGGTCTGTGTCTAGTCTGTAGTCTCTGATTAGTCTGTAGTCTGTGTGTAGTCACTAGTCTCTGTAAAATCTATGGTCTTTGTCTAGTCTGTAGTCTCTGAGTAGTCTGTAGTCTGTGTGTAGTCACTAGTCTCTGTAAAGTCTGTGGTCTTTGTCTAGTCTGTAGTCTCTGTGTAGTCTGTAGTCTGTGTGTAGTCACTAGTCTCTGTAAAGTCTATGGTCTTTGTCTAGTCTGTAGTCTCTGAGTAGTCTGTAGTCTGTGTGTAGTCACTAGTCTCTGTAAAGTTTATGGTCTTTGTCTAGTCTGTAGTCTCTGTGTAGTCTGTAGTCTGTGTGTAGTCACTAGTCTCTGTGAAGTCTATGGTCTGTGTCTAGTCTGTAGTATCTGTGTAGTCCACACATAGCTTGCCTGCCGCCCGACAAAAAGCTCCGTCACCCGCATGAATGCGTTACGACCGTAGCCGTAACGGTCTCCGGGCGTCGCTGCCGCCAACACTACGACCCTAGCCGCGATGGTCTTACGGCGTTGTTGCCGCCAGCTCTGTGATCCTAGTCGCTATGGTCTTTACGGCGCTGCTGACACCAGTGCGACGACCCTAGCCGCGCCAGTCGTACGGCGTCGCTGTCGCCAGCGCTATGACCCTAACCTCGACGATCTAACGACGACATCCAGACCATCTTTCATTAGAAAAATACTACACAAGTCTCAGTAAAATATCAAGCCAACGAAATAACGAGTGAAGGTTGTTGCATAGCACTTCTTTGTGATGGACGAGTTGGGCGGCTCCTCCACCCGCGCACTATTTACAAATGAACAAGAGTAAAGGATGAAAGCTAGCTGGTATGAATGCGTGCGTGGGTCCCCAAATGAGCGACCAAACCCGTGAAAACATACTAAGGGAATTTCGTCCTTGTTTTCCCGCTCATCAGCTACAATGGACAGATAAAAAGGACTTGGATGCAGGGCTGGTAGTCCGAAACTTAGTTGGATGCAGGGCTAGTAGCCCGGAACATAGAGGGTGGGTCGCCAGCCAAACATTATTCCTCTTAGCACTACGACTATGATGTATTATTATTGCTTAGTCTATAGGGTAGCTATAGATTGAACAGTTCACGCTCAAAGACTAACACTTAATTAATTAACAGATTTACTTCCAAAGACATGGAATCACTCCTAATTGTCGTCATACAAACTAACATCTACACTTCTACCAATATATTTT
>SDVV010014596.1:0-14758 GCA_016164225.1 Gammarus roeselii
TGAAACACCAAAAACAACTAAAACACCTATAACAACTAAAACACCTAGAACGCCTAAAACACCTATAACACCTATAACACCTTAAACACCTATAACACCTAAAACAACTAAAACACCTAAAACAACTTGAACACTTATAACACCTGTAACAATAAACAACTGAAACACCTAGAACACCTAGTACACCTACAACACATACAACACCTATAACAACTACAACACCTAAAACAACTAAAACACCTAGAACAACTATAACAACTATAACACTCAAAACCACTAAAACACCTAAAACAACTAAACTCCTACAACAACTATAACACCTTGAACACCTAAAACACATTAAACACCTAAAAAAACTATAACACTTATAACACCTACAACACATATATCACATAAAACACCTAAACAACTAAAACCCCTACAACACCTAAAGACCTATACCCCATATAAAACATGAAACACCTAGAACACCTAAAACAACTACAGTAACTAAAACACCTTACAACAACTAAACACCTAGAACAACTAAAACACCTAAAACAACTATAACAACTAAAACAACTAAAACAACTAGAACAACTAAAAACAACTTAGACAACTATAACAACTAAACAACAAACAAATAAAACAACTATAACAACTAAAACAACTAAAACAAGTAAACAACTAAAACAACTATAAACAACTAGAACAACTAATACAACTAGAACACTTAGAACAACTAGAACACCTAAAACAACTAAAACACCTAATACAACTTGAACACTTATAACACCTGTAACAATAAACACCTAAAACACCTAGAACACCTAGTATACCTAAAACACCTACAACACCTATAACAACTACAACACCTACAACAACTAAAACACCTAGAACAACTAAAACAACTATAACACTCAAAACCACTAAAACACCTAAAACAATTAAACTCCTACAACAATTATAACACCTAGAACACCTATAACACATTAAACACCTAAAAAAACTATAACACCTATAGAACCTAAAACACCTATATCACATAAAACACCTAAACAACTAAAACCCTTACAACAGCTAAAGACCTAAACCACCTATAACACATGAAACACCTAATACACCTAAAACAACTACAGTAACTAAAACACCTTACAACAACTAAAATACCTAGAACAACTGAAACACCTATAACAACTAAAACACCTATAACAACTAAAACACCTAGAACACCTAAAACACCTATAACACCTATAACACCTTAAACACCTATAACACCTAAAACAACTAAAACACCTATAACACGCAAAACACTTAGAACACCTATTACACCTATAACATCTAAAACACCCAAAATAAAACTAGAACACCTAAAAAACAACTAAAACACATACAACAACTAACACATAAAACAACTACAACACCTAAAGCAACTAAAACACCTATTACAACTAAAACACCTACAACAACTATAACACCTGAAACACCTAGAAAACTATTACACCTAAAACAACTAAAACCACTAAAACAAGTAAAACAACTAGAACAACTGAAACATCTAAAACAACTAAAACAACTAACACAACTAAAAAAACTGTAACAACTATAACAACCATAACAACTGAAACAACTAAAACTACTAAAAAAAAACTTAATCAACTACAACACCAAAACATAAAAAAAACCTATAACAACTGGAAAACCTAAGCAACTGAAACACCTTGAACAACTCTAACACCTAAATTAACTAAACACCGAGAACAACTATAACAACTACAACTAAAGCACCTAAAGTTACTATAACACCTAAAACACCCACAACAACTACAACAACTAAAACAATGAAAACAAATAAAATAACTATAACAACTAAAACAACTAAAACAACTAAACAACTAAAACAACCAGAACAACTAAAACAACTAGAACAACTAAAACAACTAAAACAACTTAAACAACTACAACACATAAACAACTTAAACATCTAAAACAACTATAACACCTAAACAAATAAAACACCTAGAATACTAAAACACCATAAACAACTAAAATACCTAATATAACTATACTACCTAAAACAACTACAAAACCTAAAACAAGTAAAACACCTAAACAACTAAATCAACTAAAACAACTAAAACAACCAAAACAACTAAGACAACTAAAACAACTAAAACAACTAAATTAACTAAAACAACAAAAACAACTATAACAACTAAAATAACTGAAACAACTAAAACAACTGAAACAACTATAACACCTACAGCAACTAAAACACTTGAAACAACTAGAACAACTAAAACAACTAAAACAACTATAACAACTAAACCAACTAAAACAACTAAAACAACTATAACAACCAAACAACTAAAACAACTAAAACAACTATAATAACTAAAACAACTATGGCAACTAAAACAACCAGAACATTTAAAACAAATATTACAACTAAACAACTGAAACAACTAATCAACTATAACTAGTAAAACAACTAAAACAACCAGAACAACTAAAAAACAACTAAAACAACTAGAACAACTAAACAACTAAAACAACTAAAACAACTAAAACAACTAAAACAACTAAAACAACTAAAACAACTTACACAACTAAACAAATAAAACAACTAAACAACTAAAACAACTAAAACAACTAAACACCTAAACAACTGAAACACCTAAAAAACTACTAAAACACCTATAACAATTAAAACACCTAAAACAACAAAAACACCTAAAACAACTAGAACAACTAAAACAACTATAACACATAAAACAACTAAAACAACTAAAACAACTATAACAATTGAAACAACCAAAACAACTAAAACAACTACAAACAACTAAAACAACTATAGCAACTAAAACGACTAAAACAACTATAACAACTAAAACAACTAAACAACTAAAACAACTAGAACAACTAAAACAACTAGAACAACTAAAACAACTATAACAACTAAAACAACTAAAACAACTACAACAACTAAAGTAACTAAAACAACTAAAACACATTCAACAACTAAAACAACTAAACAACTAAAACAACTAAAACAACTAAAACAACTATAACACAAAAAACAACTGGAACACCTATAAACAACTATAACACCTAAAACAATTAAAACAACTAGAACAACTGAAACACCGTAAACAACTAGAACAACTAGAACAACTAGAACAACTAAAACAACTAAAACAACTAAAGCAATTAAAACAACTGAAACAACTGAAACAACTAAAACAACTACAACAACTAAACAACTGAAACAACTAAAACAACTAGCACCACTCTAACAACTAAAACAACAATAACAACTAAACAACTAAACATCTAAAACAACTAAAACAACTAAAACAACTAAACAACTGAAACACCTATAAACAACTATTACACCTAAAACAATTAAAACACCTAAAACAACTATAACACCTGAAACAACTAGAACAACTACCTCAACTGAAACACCTAAAACAACTTAAACAACTAAACAACTAAAACAACTAAAACAACTAAACAACTAGAACAAAAATAACAACTATAACAACTAAAACAACTACAACAACTACAACAACTAAAACACCTAAAACGACAAAACAAATAAAAAACTATAACAGCTAAAACAACTAAAATACCTACAACAATTTAACACCTAAAATAACTAAAACAACTGAAACAACTATAACAACTAAAACAACTACAACAACAAAAAACAACTATAACAACTAAAATAACTTAAACAACTATAACAACTAAATCAACTAAAACAACTAAAACATCTACAACAACTACAACAACTAAAACAACTAAAACACCTGAAACAACTAAAACACCTTCAACAACTAAAACACATTAAACAACTTTAACACCTAAAACAACTTTAACAACTAAAACAACTAAAACACCCAAAACAACTAAAACACCTAACAACTAAAACACCTAGAACAACTATAACACCTTAACAACTAAAACACCTGAAACAACTAAAACACCTAAAACTAAACTACATAGAACACCTATGACACCTAAGACACCTAAAACACCTATAACACCTAAACAACTATAACACCTAATACAACTAAACACCTAAAACAACTAAAACACCTATAACAACTGGAACACCTAGAACAACTAGAACACCTATAAGCAACAAGAACACCTAAAACAACTACAACAACTAAAACAACGTAAAGAATTATAACACCTAAAACAACTATAACACCTTAAACAACTAGAACAACTAAAACACCTAGAACAACTAAAACACCTAAAACAACTAAGACACCTATAACAACTAAAACACCTATAACAACTGGAACACCTTGATCAGCTAGAACACCGAAAAACAACTAGAACACCTAAAACAACTAAAACAACTAAAACAACTAAAACAACTAAACAACTAAACAACTACAACAACTAAAACTACTAAACCAACTACAAAAACTAAAAAAAACTAAACAACTACAACAACTAGAACAACTAAAACAACTAAACAACTAAAGCAATTGAAACAACTAAACAACTAGAACAACTACAACAACTAAATCAACTAAAACAACTAGAACAACTAAAACAACTAAAACAACTACAACAACTAAAACAACTGAAACAACTATAACACCTTAAACAACTATAACACCTGGAACAATTAAAACACCTAAAAAAACTAAAACACCTAAAACAACTAAAACACCTAAACAACTGAAACCCCTAAAACAACTAAAACACATAAAAGAACGAAAACACCTATAAAAACTAAAACACCTATAACAACTAGAACACCTAGAAAACTAATACACCTAAAACAACTAAGACACATAAAACAACTAAACACCTTCAACAACTAAAATCCCTAAAACAACTAGAACACCTGAAACTATTGAAACAACTAACACATCTGAAACAACTAAAACACCTAAAACACCTAAACACCTAAACACCTTTAATACCTAAAAACAAGTAAAACAACTTAAACACATGCAATACCTACAACAACTAATACACCTAAAACAACTAAAACAACTACAACAACTAAAGTAACTAAAACAAGTATAATACATTTAACAACTAAAACATCTGAACAACTAAAACAACTAAAACAACTATAACAACTAAACAACCAAAACCTCCATAACACCTACAACAACTACAACAACTAAAACAACTAAAACAACTTAAACAACTAAAACAACTAAAACAACTGAAACAGCTAAACAACTAAAATAACTAAAACAAATAAAACAACTACAACAACCAAAACACCTAAAACAACTATAACACGTAGAATAACTAAGACACCTAAAACAACTTAACACCTAAAACAACTAAAACCCCTAAAACAACTAAAACACCTACAACAACTAAAACACCTAGAACAAATAAAACACATATAACAACTATAACCCATAAAACAACTATAACACCTAGAAACAACTAAAACACCTAAAACAACTATAACACCAAAAACCCCTAAAGAATTAAAACAACTAAAACGACTATACAACTAAAACAACTAAAACAACTTGAACAACTACAACACCTAAACATATAAAAAACCTATAACAACTGGAACACCTAAGCAACTGAAACACCTTGAACAACTCTAACACCTAAATTAACTAAAACACCGAGAACAACTATAACAACTACAACTAAAGCACCTAAAACTACTATAACACCTAAAACACCTACAACAACTACAACAACTAAAACAACTGAACAAATAAAATAACTATAACAACTACAACAACTAAAACAACTAAACAACTAAAACAGCTAGAAAAACTAGAACAACTAGAACAACTGAAACAACTTAAACAACTACAACACATAAACAACTAAAACATCTAAAACAACTATAACACCTAAACAAATAAAACACCTAGAATACTAAAACACCATAAACAACTAAAATACCTAATATAACTATACCACCTAAAACAACTACAAAACCTAAAACAAGTAAAACACCTAAACAACTATATCACCTAACAACTAAATCAACTAAAACAACTAAAACAACCAAAACAACTAAGACAACTAAAACAACTAAAACAACCAAAATAACTAAAACAACTATAACAACTAAAACAACTATAACAACTAAAATAACTGAAACAACTAAAACAACCGAAACAACTATAACACCTACAGCAACTAAAACACCTGAAACAACTAGAACAACTAAAACAACTAAAACAACTATAACAACTAGAACAACTAAAACAACTAAAACAACTATAACAACCAAAACCACTAAAACAACTAAAACAACTAAAATAACTAAAACAACTAAAACAACTATAACAACTAAATAACTAAAACAACTATGCAAACTAAAACAAACAGAACAAATAAAACAAATTTTACAACTAAACAACTAAAACAACTAATAAACTATCACATCTAAAACCACTAAAACAACTAGAACAACTAAAAACAACTAGAACAACTAGAACAACTAGAACAACTAAACAACTAAAACAACTAAAATAACTAAAACAACTAAACAACTTACACAACTAAACAACCAAAACAACTAAACAACTAAAACAACTAACACAACTAAACACCTAAACAACTGAAACACCTAAAAAACTATTAAAACACCTATAACAATTAAAACAACTAAAACAACAAGAACACATAAAACAACTAGAACAACTAAAACAACTATAACACCTAAAACAACTAAAACAACTAAAACAACTATAACAATTGAAACAACTAAAACAACTAAAACAACTACAAACAACTAAAACAACTATAGCAACTAAAACAACTAAAACAACTATAACAACTAAAACAACTAAAACAACTAGAACAACTAAAACAATTAGAACAACTAAAACAACTAAAACAACTTAAACAACTACAACAACTAAAACAACTAAAAAACTAAAACAACTACAACAACTAATGCAACTAAAACAACTAAAACACCTCCAACAAATAAAACAACTAAAACAACCAAAACACCTAAACAACTGAAACACCTATAAACAACTATAACACATAAAATAATTAAAACACCTAGAACAACTAAAACACCGTAAACAACTAGAACAACTAGAACAACTAGAACAACTAAAACAATTAAAACAACTAAAACAACTGAAACAACTAAATCAACTACAACAACTAAACAACTAAAACAACTAAAACAACTAGAACAACTATAACAACTAAAACAACTATAACAACTATACAACTTAACAACTAAAACAACTAAAACAAATAAAACAACTAAACAACTGAAACACCTATAAACAACTGTATAGACATACAGCCGTTTCCCCCTAGTTAGGGGGGTGACCAAGCTGGGCAGACACAGAGGGGGGAGGCGCCCAATCTCCCCGCCACAAGACCGCCGGGTCCCTGCCGAGGCTCGAACTCGCGACATGCAGCACCAGAGGCTGACACTGCAGTCGGATACGCTAACCACTCGGCCACGGCGGCCTCAAACTCGGCCACGGCGGCCTATAACACCTAAAACAGTTAAAACACCTAGAACAACTAGAACACTTGAAACAACTAAAGCAACTACCTCAACTGAAACACCTAAAACAACTTAAACAACTAATCAACTAAAACAACTAAAACAACTAAACAACTAGAACAACTAGAACAACTAGAACAACTAAAACAACTAAAACAACTACAAAAACTACAACAACTAAAACACCTAAAACGACAAAACAAATAAAAAAACGATAACAGCTAAAACAACTAAAACACCTACAACAACTTTAACACTTAAAACAACTAAAACAACTGAACCAACTATAACAACTAAAACAACTACAACAACAAAAAACAACTATAACAACTAAATAACTTGAACAACTATAACAACCAAATCAACTAAAACAACTAAAACATCTACAACAACTACAACAACTAAAACAACTATAACACCTGAAACAACTAAAACACCTACAACAACTAAAACACCTTAACAACTTTAACACCTAAAACAACTTTAACAACTAAAACAACTAAAACACCCAAAAAACAACTAAAACACCTAACAACTAAATCACCTAGAACAACTATAACACCTACAACAACTTAAACACCTAGAACAAATAAAACACATATAACAACTATAACCCATAAAACAACTATAACACCTAGAAACAACTATAACACCTAAAACACCTATAACACCAAAAACCCCTAAATAATTAAAACAACTAAAACAACTAAACAACTAAAACAACTAAAACAACTTGAACAACTACAACACCTATACATATAAAAAACCTATAACAACTGGAACACCTAAGCAACTAAAACACCGAGAACAACTATAACAACTACAACCAAAGCACCTAAAACTACTATAACATCTAAAACACCTACAACAACTACAACAACTAAAACAACTAAAACAAATAAAATAACTATAACAACTAAAACAACTAAAACAACTAAACAACTAAAACAACTAGAACAACTAAAACAACTAGAACAACTAAAACAACTAAAACAACTTAAAAAACTACAACACATAAACAACTAAAACATCTAAAACAACTATAACACCTAAACAAATAAAACACCTAGAATACTAAAACACCATAAACAACTAAAATACCTAATATAACTATACTACCTAAAACAACTACAAAACCTAAAACAAGTAAAACACCTAAACAACTATAACACCTAAACAACTAAATCAACTAAAACAACTAAAACAACCAAAACAACTAAGACAACTAAAACAACTAAAACAACTAAAACAACTAAAACAACTAAAACAACTATAACAACTAAAACAACTATAACAACTAGAATAACTGAAACAACTAAAACAACCGAAACAACTATAACACCTACAGCAACTAAAACACCTGAAACAACTAGAACAACTAAAACAACTAAAACAACTATAACAACTAGAACAACTAAAACAACTAAAACAACTATAACAATCAAAACCACTAAAACAACTAAAACAACTAAAATAACTAAAACAACTAAAACAACTAAAACAACTAAAATAACTAAAACAACTATGACAACTAAAACAAACAGAACAACTAAAACAAATTTTACAACTAAACAACTAAAACAACTAATAAACTATCACAACTAAAACCACTAAAACAACTAGAACAACTAAAAACAACTAGAACAACTAGAACAACTAGAACAACTAAACAACTAAAACAACTAAAATAACTAAAACAACTAAACAACTTACACAACTAAACAACTAAAACAACTAAACAACTAAAACAACTGAAACAACTATAACACCTACAGCAACTAAAACACCTGAAACAACTAGAACAACTAGAACAACTAAAACAACTAAAACAACTATAACAACCAAAACAACTAAAAAAAAAACTATAACAACTAAAATAACTAAAACAACTATGACAACTAAAACAACCAGAACAACTAAAACAAATTTTACAACTAAACTAAAACAACTAATAATAACCACTAAAACAACTAGACCAACTAAAAACAACTGAAACAACTTGATCAACTAAAACAACTACAAACAACTAAAACAACTATAGCAACTAAAACAACTAAAACTACTATAACAACTAAAACAACTAAAACAACTAGAACAACTAAAACAGCTAGAACAACTATAACAACTAAAACAACTATAACAACTAAACAACTAAACAACTAAAACAACTAAAACAACTAAAACAACTAAACAACTGAAACACCTATAAACAACTATAACACCTGATACTATTAAAACACCTAAAAAACAACTAGAACACCTGAAACAACTAAAACAACTACCTCAACTGAAAAACCTAAAACAACTTAAACAGCTAAACAACTAAAACAACTAAAACCACTAAACAACTAAAACAACTATAACAACTAAAACAACTAAAACAACTACAACAACTACAACAACTTTAACACCTAAAACAACTAAAACAACTGAAACAACTATAACAACTAAAACAATTACAACAACAAAAAACAACTATAACAACTAAATAACTTAAACAACTATAAAAACTAAATCAACTAAATCAACTAAAACATCTACAAAACACCTTAAACAACTTTAACACCTAAACAACTTTAACAACTAAAACAACTAAAACACACAAGACAACTAAAACACCTAACAACTAAAACACCTAACAACTAAAACACCTAGAACAACTATAACACCTTAAACAACTAAAACACCTGAAACAACTAAAACACCTAAAACTAAACCACATAGAACACCTATGACACCTAAAACACCTAAAACACCTATAACACCTAAACAACTATAACACCTAATACAACTAAACACCTAAAACAACTGAAACACCTATAACAACTGGAACACCTAGAACAACTAGAACACCTATAAACAACTAGAACACCTAAATTAACTACAACAACTAAAACAACGTAAAGAATTATAACACATAAAACAACTACAACACCTTTAACAACTAGAACAACTAAAACATCTAGAACAACTAAAACACCTAAAACAACTGAGACACCTATAACAACTAAAACACCTATAACAACTGGAACACCTAGAACAACTAGAACACCGAAAAACAACTAGAACACATATAACAACTAAAACAACTAAAACAACGTAAAGAACTATAACACCTTAAACAACTATAACAACTAAAACAACTAAAACAACTAAAACAACTAAAACAACTAAAACACCTAAACAACTATAAAAATAAAATAAAAATATAACAACTACAACAACTAAAACACATAAAACAAATCAAACATGTGAAAAAAATATAACAACAATAAACAACTAAATCACATACAACAACTATAACACCTAAAACAACTATAACAACTAAACAACTAAAACAACTAAAACAACTAAACAACTATAACAACTAAAACAACTAAAACAACTATAACAACTAAAACAACTAAACAACTACAACAACTAAAACTACTAAACCAACTAAAAAAAAAAATAAAAAAAAATAAACAACTATAACAACTAAAACAACTAGAACACCTAAAAAAACTAAAACACTTAAAACAACTAAAACACCTAAACAACTAAAACACCTAGAACAACTAAAACACATAAAACAACGAAAACACCTATAACAACTGAAACACCTATAACAACTAGAACACCTAAAACAACTAATACACCTAAAACAACTAAGACACCTAAAACAACTAAACACCTTCAACAACTAAAATCCCTAAAACAACTATAACACCTGAAACTATTGAAACAACTAACACAACTGAAACAACTAAAACATCTGAAACACCTAAACACCTAAACACCTATAATACCTACAACAAGTAAAACAACTTAAACACATGCAACACCTACAACAACTAATACACCTAAAACAACTAAAACAACTACAACAACTAAAGTAACTAAAACAAGTATAATACCTTTAACAACTAAAACAACTGAACAACTAAAACAACTAAAACAACTATAACAACTAAACAACCAAAACCTCTATAACACCTATAGCAACTACAACAACTGAACCAACTAAAACCACTAAAACAACTAAAACAACTAAAACAGCTAAACAACTAAAATAACTAAAACAAATAAAACCACTACAACAACAAAAACACATTAAACAACTATAACACATAAAGCAACTAAAACACCTAAAACAACTATAACACGTAAAATAACTAAGACACCTAAAACAACTTAACACATAAAACAACTAAAACCCCTATAACAACTAAAACACCAACAACAACTAAAACACCTAAAACAAATAAAACACATCTAACAACTATAACCCATATAACAACTATAACACCTAGAAACAACTAAAACACCTAAAACACCTATAACACCATAAACACCTAAACAATTAAAACAACTAAAACAACTAAAACAACAAAACAACTAGAACAACTACATCAACTATAACAACTAAAACAACTATAACAACTAAAATAACTAGAACACCTTTAACAATTAAAAATCCTACAACAACAAGAACAACTAAAACAACTAGAACAACTAAAACAACTATAACACCTAGAGCAAATAAAACAACTAAAACAACTAGAACAACTAAACAACTCAAGCAACTCAAACAACTAAATCAACTAAAACAACTAAAACAACTAAAAAAAACTAAAACAACTAAAGAAACTAAAACAACTATAACAACTAAAACACATATAACACCTATAAAAACTGAAACACCTCGAATAACTAAAACACCTACAACAACTATAACAACTAAAACACCTAAAACACCTATAACACCTAAAAAAACTAAACACCTAAAACTCCTGAATGACCTATGAAACCTACAACACCTAAAACACCTAAACCACTATAACACCTATAACAACTTAAACGCCTAAAACAACTAAAACACCCATTACAACTGAAACACCTATAACAACTTAAACAGCTAAAACAACGAAACCAACTATAACAACTAAAACACATCAAACACCTAAACACCTAAACTACCTATAACACCTGGAACAACTAAAACAACTAAAACACATACAACACCTGAAACAACTAAAACAACTACAACAACTAAAGTAACTATAACATTTAGAATACCTATAACTACTAAAACAACTGAAACAACTAAAACAACTGAAACAACTAAACACCTTAAACATCTATAACAAATAAAACAACTAAAACACCTATAACAACTAGAACACCTAAAACAACTACAACACATTAAACAACTAGAACACCTAAAACAACTAAAACACCTAAAACAACTTGAACACTTAAAGCACCTGTAACAACTAGAACACCTAAAACACCTAGGAAACCTAGTACACCTAAAACACCTAAAACACCTATAACAACTACAACACCTAAAACAACTAAAACACATATAACAACTAAAACAACTATAACACTGAAAACCACTATAACACCTAAACAAATAAACTCCTACAACTACTATAACACCTAGAACACCTAGAACACATTCAACACCTAAAATACCTAAAACACCATTAACACCCAAAACACCAAAACAACTAAAACACCTACAACAACTAAAACACCTATAACAACTAAAACACCTAGAACAACTGATACACCTAAAACAACTGGAACACCTAAAATAACTAAAACACCTTCAACAACTAAAACAACTAAACAACTAAAACAACTAAAACACCTAAACAACCGAAACACCTACAAACAACTATAACACCTAAAACAATTAAAACACCTAGAACAACTAAAACACCGTAAACAAATAGAACAACTAGAACAACTAGAACAACTAAAACATATAAAAAAACTAAAACAATTAAAACAACTAAAACAACTGAAACAACTAAAACAACTACAACAACTAAACAACTAAAACAACTAAAACAACTAAAACAACTATAACAACTAAAACAACTATAACAACTAAACAACTAAACAACTAAAACAACTAAAACAACTAAAACAACTAAACAACTGAAACACCTATAAACAACTATAACACCTGATACAATTAAAACACCTAAAACAACTAGAACACCTGAAACAACTAAAACAACTTCCTCAACTGAAACACCTAAAACAACTTAAACAACTAAACAAATAAAACAAATAAAACAACTAAACAACTAGAACAACTATAACAACTAAAACAACTAAAACAACTACAGCAACTACAACAACTAAAACACCTAAAACGACAAAACAAATAAAAAACTATAACAGCTAAAACAACTAAAACACCTACAACAACTTTAACACCTAAAACAACTAAAACAACTGTAACAACTATAACAACTTAAACAACTACAACAACAAAAAACAACTATAACAACTAAATAACTTAAACAACTATAACAACTAAATCAACTAAAACAACTAAAACATCTACAACAACTACAACAACTAAAACAACTAAAACACCTGAAACAACTAAAACACCTACAACAACTAAAACATCTTAAACAACTTTAACACCTAAATAACTTTAACAACTAAAACAACTAAAACACCCAAAACAACTAAAACACCTAACAACTAAAACACCTAGAACAACTATAACACCTTAAACAACTAAAACACCTGAAACAACTAAAACACTTAAAACTAAACCACATAGAACACCTATGACACCTAAAACACCTAAAACACCTATAACACCTAAACAACTATAACACCTAATACAACTAAACACCTAAAACAACTGAAACACCTATAACAACTGGAACACCTAGAACAACTTGAACACCTACAAACAACTAGAACACCTAAAACAACTACAACAACTAAAACAACGTAAAGAATTATAACAATCAAAACAACTACAACACCTTTAACAACTAGAACAACTAAAAAACCTAGAACAACTAAAACACCTAAAACAACTGAGACACCTATAACAACTAAAACACCTATAACAACTGGAACACCTAGAACAACTAGAACACCGAAAAACAACTAGAACACCTATAACAACTAAAACAACTAAAACAACGTAAAGAACTATAACACCTTAAACAACTATAACAACTAAAACAACTAAAACAACTAAAACACCTCAACAACTATAAAAATAAAATAAAAATATAACAACTACAACAACTAAAACACCTATAACAACTAAAACCTGTAAAAAAAAATTAACAACAATAAACAACTAAATCACCTACAACAACTATAACACCTACAACAACTATAACAACTAAACAACTAAAACAACTAAAACATTTAAACAACTATACCAACTAAAACAACTAAAACAACTATAACAACTAAAACAACTAAACAACTACAACAACTAAAACTACTAAACCAACAAAAAAA
>SDVV010014597.1:0-14758 GCA_016164225.1 Gammarus roeselii
CTATTTAAATGTAGGATAAAATGTTTCGAGTGCGCACCATCGAGAACATTTAAGTATACACGCATTGAAACACTAAAGTAAACATGAATTGAAACACTACTTTGATAACCAGACAACCTGTAGCTTGAAAGAGTCTTCAAAAGATGATTTTTTTTTTCGACGATGTCCAGAGTCAAGTCCAGGATTGACGCGAGTATCCAAATCAGCTGTGATGGGGTTTGTCCAGGCAAGGCCGACTCTTGAAGGCCCATCTTGGTCCAGGTCAGCTGAGAGGTGGGGGCGAAGGCAGGAAGGCTGCGGTTACAGCTTACTTGGCGGGGGGTTCGTCGGACGAGCGCAGCTGTAAAAGGAATCGAAGTTCCTAAGGATGTGATGCTTTTCTCTGTGCTGAGCCTTTCAAGTGCGATGAACTGATGTGCAGAGAGGGCGATGGAGTGATGTGCGGGGACCGCAATGAACTGATGTGCAGAGAGGGTGATGGAGTGATGTGCGGCGACCGCAATGAACTGATGTGCAGAGAGGGTGATGGAGTGATGTGCGGGGACCGCAATGAACTGATGTGCAGAGAGAGCGATATAGTAATGTGCGAGGACCGCAATGAACTGATGTGCAGCAAGGGCGATAGAGTGATGTGCCTGGACCGCAATGAACTGATGTGCAGAGAGGGCGATGGAGTGATGTGCGGGGAACGCAAAGAGCTGATGTGCAGAGAGGGCGATGGAGTGGTGTGCGGGGACCGCAATGAACTGATGTGCAGAGAGGGCGATATAGTAATGTGCGAGGACCGCAATGAATTGATGTGCAGAGAGGGCGATGGAGTGATGTGCGTTGAACGCAGTGAACTGATGTGCCGGAAGGGGCAGGAAGCGCGAGGCTCTTACCGCACTGTTTGCGGTAAGCAGTCTCGTGTAGGGGTGAGGTTTTTGGGTGTGTGGCTTACCGAGGCGCAGAGAATTTGTGGTTTGCTTGCTTCTCGACTGTTGATGGGGAAGCCGGGAAGGGAGGCCAGTGAGGAAAGTTCTACCCTTACACTGACTTTCCAAGGCACTGCTGCATCAATTTCACTCTAAAGAAGGTATGTCAACGTGAGTTATGTTAACTTATCGAGCTCCGCCTACATGTGCCACCTCTATAGCAGCCCTTTAGACAGGGACGCTGAAGAATATTAGAGGGATGAGCGGTGTGACGCTGAAGGATATGAGAGGGATGAGCGGTTTGACGAGGAAGGATATGAGAGGGATGAGCGGTTTGACGAGGAAGGATATGAGAGGGATGAGCGGTATGGACGAGGAAGGATATAAGAGGGATGAGCGGTGTGACGCGGAAGGATATGAGAGGGGTGAACGGTCTGACACCGAGGTATATGATTAGTAATGACAGCATGAGAATCCGAAAGGGGATGATGAGCGAGCTGAATGCAAGAGTAGATTCGTGAGTTCCGAGGTGGTTCGGACACAGGTAGAGGATGAACGAGGGGAGGTCGAGGGAAATGTGGATGAAAACATGAGGCGAGTGAACGCTGCCTTAGAGGAAGACCGCCGTGTGAGTGGAAGGGTGGCACGGAGAGTGCGTTAAGGGACTGATAAGTCAGTGTTGATGAAGCGAGAAGGCGTGCAACAGATACGCCTGATGGAAAATCATTGTAAATGGATCAGTCTGACTCAGTTTGAAGTAATTTGCCGCTCTTGGCTTTCCCGTTGAGAAATGGAACGACTAGAGGGTGGGGAAACGAGCGCCGCTATAACACAACAGGAATAAAACAGTGAGAGCAGTCGAGCCCTGATGCGTCCTTGCCGGACCCTTTTTGAAAATGGCGTGGTCGGACACATAGAACATGCTTCGTAGATAACGCACGTTTGTAGATAATGCAAGGTATTCTCCAAATACTTCAAGATATATTCCATATTGTGACTTCTTTAGCTAACGTTTTCTGGACTTTGACCCACCTCTCGACCTATCCCGAGACAGTTTCATCATGCTGTCAGAGGGATTAGGAGTCAAGTTGGGAGCAGAGTCTTTATTACCTGAGGCAGACCCAGAGTCATCAATTCCAGGGAACTTTAAGATGATGAATTATCCTTGCCGACAAAATAATAGGGCCCGATATTTCAAAGTTGATGGAGTAGCTAACGAGGAGTTTGCTGCGACCTGCCAAGGAATGACCGCCAGATCACCAAGCTACAGAACGAAGTAGATCATGTGGAAAATGGGGTCCAGAAGTTGGAGGATCACATTGACCAAGCAAATGCTCCCAAGAAAAGCATCGACGAAGCGAATGCTTAAAAGAGGGGCATTGACGAAGCGAATGCTCACAAGAGGAGCATTGACGAAGCGAATGCTCACAAGAAGAACATCAATGAAGCAAATGCTCACAAGAGAAGCATTGATAGAGCAAATTCTCTCAAGAGGAGCATTGACGAAGCGAATGCTCACAAGAGGAGCATTGATATAGCGATTACTCACAGAAGGAGTATTGACGAAGTGGGAGTTAGTCTCGCTCATGAGATTACTCCTTGCTTTAGGTCCTTATCCGCTTGCTATAATAGTTCACGATATTGATGGCAGAGGATGTTTAAGGATAGATACGCACGTTGTCTTAAAGTGATATATTTTATTTACACTATTGACACGATAGAAATATAAGTTGGTAAATGAATGCAAGGAGTGGTATTGAGTAAAATTTTACAACCGAACAGGGTCAGGGTCGGGCTAATACTGACTGCTCCAGACCTTGTGTTACCTCACATCCGTCCTGCACGTACATGCACGTGTATGCCCTATATCCTACCACTTCCGCCAGCAGGCATGGCCTCCGCTGAGCTGCCGTTGTCAGTCGCGTCTTATTTGTGTGCGACCAAATAACTTCCGTTAACTTTAGATTAGCTTGTTTGCTACCGTTGCTTCTCATATTACCTATTACATTGATTGGTCTTGCTAACCGAGCGAAGCGACCTTCTGGTCTGGCATGCCTAATCTGTGAAGGACTTGTTTCTGCCGACCGTCAACTTACCGGGAGCCCCCTTCGCTATGCAAGCCCACACCGCATTGGTATGGGGACACGACACTTGCTTAATGCCACTGTCTCACAAGATCCTGTTTACTCGACGATAAAGTGATGAACCGGCTCTTCTGTATTGTTTAGCCTGTACAGTTATTTCATCTGGGTAGTCTGTTAATATGGCAGGGAAGTCCGGCCCTCGTTCACATTATGACGTATTTTTTGTTTGTATGAACACCAGTTGTGTTCAATTGCAGAGACCAATATGCAGCGACCTTGATGCAGCGATCTTAATGCAGCGACCTTATTGCAGCGACCTTAATGCAGTGACCTTAATGCAGCTACCTTAATACAGCGACCTTAATGCAGCGACCTTAATGCAGCTACCTTAATACAGCGACCTTGATGCAGCGACACTAATACAGCGACCTTAATGCAGCAACCTTATTAATGCTTCATTGGTTGTTGTCATATAATATCTCTAATTTTCCATTCCTTGCAATGTATGAGAATAGGGTGTCAAGTAACCAGATTTTGTAATGTAATAAACCTAAATCATTACTTAATGGTCATAAATTATTTGATAGTATACGAACATTTCAAAAAAAATTATCAGCCCAAATAGGCACTTTTCTACACTTGTGTAGTAAGTTCCACGTCATACGCCTTCATTATTTACTCAGTCTACTGCTTATTCTCCCTACGATATTCGTTGTATATGAATCTACACTCTAGAACTGGGTTTTTACATACGTATTCTGACAATTTATCGTGATGTACTAAAATTGTACAGGTTGGTCATGACGATTAGAGCCAGTGCATTTCCTTTTGATGGACCAATATCATTCAGTATCGGTTCTTTACCATTAAACAAGCAAAATAATGTTTGAAAATTTGAATGTCAACGTAATCATTTGGAAAATTTAATTTAAACACGCAGTCACGTTGACTGCTGGTTTTCACATGATACAACCCCATCACGAGGAATCTTCCTGCAAAAATTGAACCAGTGACCAAATCATGAATAAAAATAAGCATGAAAAAATCGGTCGTTCACATTTACCCAGCACAGCTGACCCGACGCGTCGTCCCATGCTCCTGATCACGGCTGACCCGACGCGTCGTCCCATGCTCCTGATCACGGCTGACCCAACGCGTCGTCCCATGCTCCTGATCACGGCTGACCCGACGCGTCGTCCCATGCTCCTGATCACGGCTGACCCGACGCGTCGTCCCATGCTCCTGATCACGGCTGACCCGACGCGTCGTCCCATGCTCCTCATCACGGCTGACCCGACGCGTCGTCCCATGCTCCTGATCACGGCTGGCCCGACGCGTCGTCCCATGCTCCTGATCCTGCGTGGCCGTCAGCGAGCATCACAGCGTAGACTGAGGCTGCTATGTCTGAGTGGTGAGGTTGTTCCAGGGGAAGGGCTTCGACAGTCCCCCTGGTGGACTGGGAAGCTGGTGCGGCGCCAATGCTGGACAGATATGTAATTCAGCGATCGATTTTGGAAAGGTAATGACTGACAGAAAGACTACATGTTAACATCTTATAGCGATTTATTAATTTCAAGTGGAACAAACAGTCGCTAGATTCTTTGATCGAGGCGTAAAGTATTTAAATGAACACCGCACGGGGAGTCTTTGAGCTAACTTTTTTGGAAGCATTGATAAAATTGATCTTAAATGCGAGTACCAACATCCGATTTGCCAACTAAAACTCGCTGAATACCTTTCCCCTGAGTGAGACTATTTCCCCGGAGTGAGACTCTTTTCCCCGGAGTGAGACTCTTTTTCCCGGAGTGAGACTATTTTCACCCGGAGTGAGACTCTTTTCCCCGGAGTGAGACTCTTTTCCCCGGAGTGAGACTCGTTTCCCCTGAGTGAGACTATTTCCCCGGAGTGAGACTCTTTTCCCCGGAGTGAGACTCTTTTCCCCGAGAGAGACTCTTTTCACCCGAAGTGAGACTCTTTTCCCCGGAGGGCGACTATTTCCCCGGAGTGAGACTCTTTCCCCCGGAGTGAGACTCTTTTCCCCGGAGTGAGACTCTTTTTCCCGGAGAGAGACTCTTTTCCCCGGAGTGAGACTCTTTTCCCCGGAATAAGACTCCTTTCTCCGGAGTGAGACTCCTTTCTCCGGAATGAGGCTCTTTTCTCCGAAGTGAGACTCTGTTTTTCAATTCGTATTGTCAGCAGTTATGAAATAACTTTAAAATTCGCCAAACTTGGTCACTAGTTAATGTTTCAAATCAGTCAACTCCGTCGACAAAATAGACTATCGAACTCTGACAAAAGCTTCATTAAGCTTTCGTCGAACTGACCCTACGAACATCCCACCCTTCCGTCGATATCACGGACTCCACTGGCCTATCCACACAGACTCCAACACACTCTCCACACAGACTCCATTACACTCTCCACAAAGAGTCAATTCGCTCTCCCCACGGCTCCACACAATCACCACAGCACCCAATTGTGGTCGCTCTGTGGCTCTTCCGAAGCAATCAGAGGTATTTGCCCAGTCTGTTTCCTCAGCCGCCCTCAATTCTCCTCGGACGACACTCGTGACAGAGGCTCGACACTAGCCGTCGGTGATATCCTGTGATGCTGAGGACACCTTCGTATACGTCAGACATCCGATGAAATTGGTTAGATGAGGCTGTCCACTTGAGGCATATTATGATGTTTTTGACATTTGATGAAGCATTGACCGCCAATTGTACTTTTTTTGCTTACGCTGGTCAAATTTAAATGAGTGGTGGAGAAATATAGATGTTACCATACTAGTGTTATTTTGGGATACACACACTCATGTTAATCACAACGGGAGAACGGTGAAACGGTTTGATCCCTTAGCCCTTACCCCTGCAATAGCAAACAATATTACCAGAGTGTTTGTGGGGAACTACACGCCCCTGTCTGATCACTTGCTGCTCCATTTAGAGCTCTCATTACATACACTCCCTGTGATGGTTAATGGGGATACAGCCACACAGTCCATCAACTGGCAATTCAACGATAAAGCTTAGACCAATGTCCCCTGTTCAGTACTTATCAATCAGCTTGGGAGCTAGCTAAAAGAGGTGCTACGGATTCATGCAGCAGCTGACAGAGACAAGTTAGACGAGCGCTACGAGTGTATATGTTGTGCGGCTCAGATGGCTGGCAGAACAGCATTTGGAAAGCGAACACCAAGGGGGCACAGGACACCAGGGTGGAACAGGCATGTGGCTGACTTACACGAGGCAAGCAAAGCAGCCTACGTCCGATGGCGTGATGCTGGCCAACCCCGAGCAGGCTTATTGTACAATGAAAAGAATAGATCGAGTAATGCCTGTAAATACGCACCGCGCTACTGTGAGAAACACGAGGATGATTTATGTGCAGCTAGTCTGTCAGAAAAAATGGTTACTGGGCGGATGATTGATTTTTGGAAAGAAATTAAAAATCTAAAACCGAAAGATAGCTCCGTTTCTCAATCTGTTAATGGGATAACAGGGCCGAGAAATATTGCTGATATGTGGCGCGACCATTTTCATGATATCATGAACAGTGTCAGACGACACTGACTCGTTTTTTGTTAATGAGGCCTTCAATCGGGATAGTGATGATGTTGATGATGTTTATATGTGGGAACTTAGGACCGCTGGCAAGAAATTTAAAAGGGCAAAGCTGTGGGAAAAGAAGGTGTACCTGCTGAAGTATTCAAGGATGGTCCTGTTCAACTTCTTCATGTCATGTCTTTATTTCTTCACTGGCTGCCCTGAACTTAATTACCTTCCTAAGTTACTGATGGATGTTGTTGTAAAACCTATCATGAATTTTAAAAAAATGTGCGACCTATAAAGGTAACCACAGACCAATATCAATTGCTACTGCTGCATCAAAGTTACTAGAAATAGTTATCCAGAACAGGCTTGGCGACAGTCTGAAAATAACGCTTAACCAATTTGGGTTCAAGCCTCAGCATGGGACGGGAATGGCTATCTTCACATTAAAGCAGACGATTAATTACGTTGTCAGTGGAGGGTCACCTATGTACCTTTGTTTTTAAGGTGCCAAAAAAGCATTCGATCGTGTCAATCACTGGACACTATTCAAAACACTTATTGAAAGAGGGGCGCCAAATCACATTGTTAAGCTACTAAAGTACTGGTACCAGCAGCAGGAATGTGTTATAGGATGGGGAAGCACGCAGTCAAATACGTTCCGAACAACCAATGGTATAAGGCGAGGAGGCCTACTCTCGCCTCTCATTTACTATGTGTATGTAGATAGCTTACATGACCGACTATCTCTTAGCCGTGTTGGGTGTCACATTTACGGATGCTGAGTCAACGCAATTAGCTATGCAGACGACATGGTCCTTCTGGCCCCACCTGCCGATGCTATTCAGGCGATGCTAAATATACGCGATACTGAGGCCGCGCAACTAGACATCGAGTATAATACCAGTAAATCAGAGTGTGTGCTTGTGAATCCACCCAGGTTCCAGTGCAGAACGGACGGGGTACTTAGCGGGACCCCACTGGAGTATGTGGACAGTTTCCCTTACTTGGGGCATTTAATAACATATAATCGGAGTGATAATGACGATATCACCAAACAACACCGGAAGTTAAATGCGGTGGAATGTTGTTGGCAGCCAACTAATAAGAAAATTCAACTTTTGTACAACGGATGTTGAGCTGCCGCTTTTTGAAACGTTCTGTTATCCTATATACTGTAACTCATTGTGGTGTAAATTTACCACGGGTACTACTAGCAAGCTGCAAGTAGCATACAATGACATATTCAGGAGACTGGTGGGTGTCCCAAAAAGAACGAGTTCTAGCCTAGTATTTGCAGAATATGATGTTGATTGCCGGAAAGTACGAGCAAGAAAAAGTGCATACACCTCCAGGAACGGATTGAAAACTCAAATAATCCCTTCCTGGAAGCAATATGCTACAGTGAGGGATACGAACTATCTCCTCTTGAAGAAAGAATGGACAGAATACTGCATGTGCAGGAAGATTCCGATTTTAATCGGAATAATGTTAGACTACATGCGGGTGGCTGTCAGGTTGAGATGCGACCCCGAGGATGTTCACCGATAGGTGGCTCTATACTAAACCTCTCCAACATTGTTTTTTGCATACATACTCATGTGGGAAAGGGACATAAAAGGTATTTAAGGCACGCTTGTCTCAAACTTAATCGGTAAATTGTTGTCGTGTATTTCAATCTTGATCTGTCTCCACGTGTGCTTTATTATTTTTTTTTTAGGATAATATGTATTGGTAGGAATATTTTTCTGTTGAATTCATTTTCTGTTGTAACCATTATTGTATTGTTCAAACTGGTCTGAAAAACACATGTAGCAGCCATTACATACATTGTTCACACTGGTCTGAAGAACACATGTAGCAGCCATTACATACATTGTTCACACTGGTCTGAAGAACACATGTAGCAGCTATAACATACATTGTTCACACTGGTCTGAAGAACACATGTAGCAGCCATTACATATATTGTTCACACTGGTCTGAAGAACACATGTAGCAGCTATTACATACATTGTTCACAATAGTCTGAGGAACACATGTAGCAGCCATATCATACATTGTTTACACTGGCGGGTCTGAAGAACAACGGTTAAAAATGTTTGTTGTAAGACCAAATTGAAGGTTTTGCTTCAATCGCTCTGTTGAATATTGGCAACCCAAATGCTTTGCTTCCGTTCACCGACGAAACATGTTTCCACAGATTTCCTAAAATTATATATATATATATATATAGAGAGAGAGAGAGAGAGAGAGAAAGATGAATAATTTATGTAGATTAATGAAACAATGCGATTCGAATGAGGTGGATGGAATTTAGTATCCTTGTCACGTTTCGACATCCGTTTTCTCATCAGATGTGCCTCTAAAATTTATTAATTGTTCGATTGAAGATACAAATTAACGGTTTCACAGCCACAAATCAAGTGTTTATGCCACGGGAAAGTCACGTCGCTAAATAAGGTAGCAAACAGTATATTCGCTTTTTATTATTATAAATGAACGTTTTAGAAAATCTTGATGCGATGCGTTGCAGTTCATTTCTGTTGATCAAGAGCGTTTGTACGGGTGCTACGGATATATAGTGACGCAACTCTTTAGTAGCATGAATACTTAATTGTTTTAGCCCAATTTGAGGAATAATTTACTCATCAACAATTTCATCGAGAATGTGAGAGACACAATGAGATCAATGAATGTTATTGATACAGATACAGACTCAAGTTTCGAATCCCTTAGAAGGGGTAGCTAGCAACAAGCCGCACCTCACACCCATCTCAAATACTCGAACACATGCCAAAATTTGGCCCTCAGTTGCATAGGGATCTCGCGAGGAGCCCACGACACCCATTTCGGTCATTTGTAAAATCAAAGGTCGGTGTCAGCATCTGGGTCCGACAGCTTTCACTAGTTTTTTGCTTCGTCATAGTTGCCGGTTCTTTCTTTCCTCCAACTTCGTCCAGAAGGGAGTCATCTTGCACACGTCACGCCTGGAGAGTAACGCGTGACCCATAACACGTGACGCGTTTCGCGTGACGCGTAAAACTCATGATGCGTCGCGTGTCACCTCCTGAAGAGAGTCGTCTCCCATCAAGATTCGGCTTGCGGGCTGTATCGCATCCCATCAAGAGTCGTGACGAATGTCGCGTGACGCCTAACACGTAACGCGTGGCGCGAGATGCGTGATGAGTAACACGTTACGTGTGACGCGTAACGCGTAAAGCGTGACTCTTACCGATTGACGCGTACAGCGTGACGCGTAATGCGTGAAAGCGTAACGCGCGACCCGTAACACGAAACGCGTTACGCGTGAAGCATGTAGTTCTCGTCTAACATTTCTAAAGAACTGTTCACCTCTTACCCAGAACCGTCTAGCAAATAGCGTCAATTGCCGTTGTGAATTGTCTTGGTGGTAGTATCAGCTACCGTCTTGAGTCATCAAAACGAAGCCTCACCTCTCGTCAAGAATCGTTTTGCAGCTTCGTCACCTCTCGTCTAGAGTTGTCTTGCAGATAGAGACACCTCCTGTCAAGAATCGTCCTTTAGGGAGCGTCACATCCCGTAGTGAGTCGTCTTTCAGGCAGCGTCACGTCCCGTCGTGAATCGTTTTCCAATACACGAAGACTCTTGACGGGAGGTGACGCTGCCCGGAAGACGAGATGTGAATCTCCTTGCAAGACGCATTATGGCTGGAGGACGCTCTCTGCAAGAGGATTCTTGACAGGAAGGGACCCTGACGGCGGGACAAGTTATGAAGAGAGGTATTGCTATTGCAGGACGATTCTTGACGGGAGCTTTCTTGCACGCGTCATGCTTTGAACGTAACGCCGGACGTGTAACGCTTGACGCGTAACGCGTGATGCGTAATGCGTGACGCGTAGCGCGTGACGGGTAACGCCTGACTCACAGCGTCATCTCCCGTGCCGTGCAACGAGCAACACGATCAGTTTGGTACCAGTGTAATCCTTTCCATCTTCAAGAAATAAAAAAGTACATTGGGAATGATCAATCATGTTCTGTCTCATCAGGCAGACACCCGAGTACAGAGTGGAGACAGTGGCAAGAGTTCGCAGGACAAATAATTCTTTTCGACAGCTCTTCTTGCAAAGCCACAACAGAGAAAATGTGGTTAACAAACAAAATCTCTTCAGAACTAAGCAAACTTCTGCACATGAGATTGCCCATGATTGCTGGCAATTGCCTTTAATGCCTGCAAACTTGGCCGATCTCTTCTGTAACAGCCGCCCTCGCCGCCAGTTGGACATTGTTAGCCCCCGTCAGCAGGCCAGATGCCAACACTCGCACTGCGTGGGAAGGACAGGTTAGCTGAATTGTGATCATTGCACTCATACGCGGATGGTTTGATCCTCATTCAGTGTAGATAACGCCATTAGTTTCAGGGTTGCCGTCCCTTTGTAGATCAAAATATTACCAACTGAATGCTACCAACAAATTAGAAGATTGTAGTAGGAAGCTGAAGTCTGCAGCCTGATTTATATTAGGTTGAGTGCAGTTATTTATTTTCTAAGGTTTAGTTAGTGTTACTCGATTACGTAAAAGAACAACCATGTCTCTCCTGCCCACTTTAACATCTAGAAAAATTTAAAATTATTTTTTAGTAAAGCGATATGATACGTGCAGTTACGATACGTAGCATCACAATATAATTGGAGAGAAAATTTAATAGAGTGATTATAATTTTGTGGGATTTTACTGTCAGTGTTGTATTTCAGGGCAATAGGGTGTGTGATGCGCACGCTCGCTGTCAGTGTTGCATTTCAGGGCAACTGTCGGTGTTGTATTTCAGGGCAATAGGGTGTGTGATGTGCGCGCTCTCTTTCAGTGATGTATTTCAGGGCAATAGGGTGTGTGATGTGCACGCTCTCTGTCAGTGTTGTATTACAGAGCGATGGGGTGTGTGAACCGCGGCTCTTTGTCAGTGTTGTATTCCAGGGCAATAGGGAGTGTGATGTGCACGCTCTCTGTCAGTGTTGTATTCCAGGCCAATAGGGAGTGTGATGTGCACGCTCGCTGTCAGATGTTGTTTTTCAGGGCAATAGGGTGTGTGATGTGCACGCTCGCTGTCAGTGCTGTATCTCAGGGCTATAGGGTGTGATGTGCACGCTCTCTAACAGTGTTGTATTTCAGGGCAATAGGGTGTTTTATGTGCAGGCTCGCTGTCAGTGTTGTTTTTCAGGGCAATAGGGTGTGTGATGTGCACGCTCGCTGTCAGTGTTGTATTTCAGAGCAATAGGGTGTGTGATGTGCACGCTCTCTGTCAGTGTTGTATTTCAGGGCAACAGGGTGTGCGATGTGCGCGCCCTCTGTCAGTGTTGTATTCCAGGCTAATAGGGAGTGTGATGAGCACGCTCGCTGTCAGATGTTGTTTTGCAGGGCAATAGGGTGTGTGATGTGCACGCTCTCTGTCAGTGTTGTATTTCAGGGCAACAGGGTGTGTTATGTGCACGCTCTCTGTCAGTGTTGTATTCCAGGCCAATAGGGTGTGTGATGTGCACGCTCTCTGTCAGGGTTGTTTTTTCAGGGTAATAGGGTGTGTGATGTGCACTTTCTCTGTCAGTGTTGTATTTCAGGCCAATAGGGTGTGTGATGTGCACGCTCTCTTTCAGTGTTGTTTTTTCAGGGCAATAGGGTGTGTGATGAGCACGCTCTCTGTCAGTGTTGTATTTCAGGGCAATAGGGTGTGTGACGTGCACGCTCCTGTGTCAGTGTTGTATTTCAGGTCAATAGGGTGTGTGATGAACACGCTCTCTGTCATTGTTGTTTTTCAGTGCAATAGGGTGTGCGATGTGCACGCTCTCTGTCAGTGTTGTATTTCAGGGCAATAGGGTGTGCGATGTGCACGCTCTCTGTCAGTGTTGTATTGCAGGGCAATAGGGTGTGTGACGTGCACGCTCTTGTGTCAGTGTTGTATTTCAGGTCAATAGGGTGTGAGATGAGCACGCTCTCTGTCATTGTTGTTTTTTCAGGGCAATAGGGTGTGTGATGTGCACGCTCTCTGTCAGTGTTGGATTTCAGGGCAATAGGGTGTGTGAAGTGCATGCTCTCTGTCAGTGTTGTATTTCAGGGCAATAGGGTGTGTGATGTGCACGCTCTCTGTCAGTGTTGTATTCCAGGGCAATAGGGTGTGTGATTCGCACGCTCTCTGTCAGTGTAGTATTTCAGGGCAATAGGGTGTGTGATGTGCACGCTCCCTGTCAGTGTTGTATTTCAGGGCAATAGGGTGTGTGCTGTGCACGCTCGCTGTCGGTGTTGTTTTTGTTGGCATTATGGTGTTGATGTGCACGTTCTCTGACAGTGTTGTTTTTCAAGGCAATAGGGTGTGTGATTTGCACTCTCTCTGTCAGTGATGTATTCCAGGGCAATAGGAAGTGTCATATGCACGCTCTCTGTCAGTGTTGTATTTCAGGGCAATAGGGTATGCGATGTGCGCGCTCTCTGTCAGTGTTGTATTTTAGGGCAATGTGGTGTGTGATGTTCACGCTGTCTGTCAGTGTTGTTTTTCAGGGCAATAGGGTGCGTGATGAGCACGCTCTCTATCAGTGTTGTTTTCAGGGCAATAGGGTGTGCGATGTGCACGCTCTCTGTCAGTGTAGTATTTCAGGGCAATAGGGTATGCGATGTGCGGCTCTCTGTCAGTGTTGTATTTCAGGGCAATATGGTGAGTGATGTGCACGCTCTCTGTCAGTGTTGTATTTCAGGCCAATAGGGTGTGTGATGTGCACGCTCTCTTACAGTGTTGTTTTTCAGGGCAATAGGGTGTGTGATGTGCACGCTCTCTGTCAGTGTAGTATTTCAGGGCAATAGGGTATGCGATGTGCGCGCTCTCTGTCAGTGTGGTATTTCAGAGCAAAAGGATGTGTGATGAGCACGCTCTCTGTCAGTGTTGTATTTCAGGGCAATAGGGTGTGTGCTGTGCACGCTCTCTGTCGGTGTTGTTTATATGGGCATTAGGGTGTTGATGTGCACGCTCTCTGTCAGTGTTGTATTTCAGGGAAGTAGGGTGTGTGATGTGCACGCTCTCTGACAGTGTTGTTTTTCCAGGCAATAGGGTGTGTGATGAGCACGCGCTCTGTTAGTGTTGTATATCAGGGCAATAGGGTGTGTGATGTTCACGCTCTCCGTCAGTGTTGTATTACAGGTCAATAGGGTGCGTGATGAGCGCGCTCTCTGTCAGTGTTGTATTTCAGGGCAATAGGGTGTGTGATGAGCACGCTCTCTGGCAGTGTTTCATTTTAGGGCAATAAGGGGTGTGATGTGTATGCATTTTGTCAGTGTTGTATTTCAGGGCAATAGGGTGTGTGATGTGCATGATATCTGTCATTGTTGTATTCCAGGGCAATAGGGTGTGTGATGTGCACACTCTCTTTCAGTGTTGTATTCCAGGGCAATAGGGTGTGTGATGTGCACGCTCTCTGTCAGTGTTGTATTTCAGGGCAATATGGTGTGTGATGTGCACGCTCGCTGTCAGTGTTGTATTTCAGGGCAATAGGGGGTGTGATGAGCACGCTCTCTGTCAGTGTTGCATTTCAGGGCAATAGGGGGTGTGATGAGCACGCTCTCTTTCAGTGTTGTATTTCAGAGCATAAGGGTGTGTGATTTGCACGCTCTCTGTCAGTGTTGTATTTCAGGGCAGTAGGGTGTGTGAATCGCACGCTCTCTGTCAGTGTTGTATTTCAGGGCATTAGGGAGTGTGATGTGCACGCTCTCTGTCAGTGTTGTATTCCAGGGCTTCAGGGAGTGTGATGTGTACGCTCTCGGTCAGTGTTGTATTCCAGGCCAATAGGGAGTGTGATGTGCACGCTCGCTGTCAGTGTTGTTTTTCAGGGCATTAGGGTGTGTGATGTGCACGCTCGCTGTCAGTGTTGTATCTCAGGGCAATAGGGTGTGTGATGTGCACGCTCTCTGTCAGTGTTGTATTTCAGGGCAATAGGGCGTTCTACGTGCAGGCTCACTGTCAGTGTTGTATTTCAGTGCAATAGGGTGTGTGCTGTGCACGCTCTCTGTCGGTGTTGTTTTTTATGGGCATTAGGGTGTTTATGTGCACGCTCTCTGTCAGTGTTGTATTTCAGGGCAATAGGGTGTGTGATGTGCACGCTCTCTGACAGTGTTGTATTTCAGGGCAATAGGGTGTGTGATGTGCACGCTCTCTGTCAGTGTTGTATTCCAGGGCAATAGGGTGTGTGATTCG
>SDVV010014598.1:0-14758 GCA_016164225.1 Gammarus roeselii
GTGTGTGTGTGTGTGTGAGTGTGTATGTGTGTGTGTGATTCCTTTTTCGTTCAGTATCTCCTTAGTCAGAAGAAGTTACTAAGGATGGCTCATGAACTGTAACAATATTTATTAGAGGTAGTCATGAAGTGTTATTATAATTCAGATAGTTAAAAAAGACTGCGAGTGAGTGTGTTAATAATGGATATCAAACAAAAACTGGAACCAATGAAATTCCGATATAAATAAGCTACAAATAGAATCGGAAAATAATACATAAAGATAAATAGTAAATGAAGACATTCTTTCATGGTGTTAGAGGCAAGCGCATAACTCAAATAATGACAGCTATACTCATCAAGACCAGAAATTGATATGATATCATGCAATTATAAGGGCGCGTTGGGGATTCAAATGTTCGAGCGAGTTTTCGAACAAAGTGAAATTTGACGGCTGGTAAATGAGCCGTAATCTTATCATGCAAATATCATGATGAAATTCTGGGTTTCTCCGAATTCAGTGATGTTCTTTTCGTAAAACCTAACATATTTAAGATTCTTCCAGATCATAGTTTTGGAAATTAATATGACCCTAAAAAAAGTATTTACATTTTATTAAAACATATATACTTAGAATTTATAGTGCAGCTTCAATTTGATCTCAAATTCTCTAACACAAAGCGACACCTCGTGGTGTTGGCACATGGCCCACTCGAACAGCACGGAGCACTCGAGCGTTAGCCGTTGTTGCATCTCTGCGTATTCCACTACCGATCCAATCATCCATTACACACAAGAACCATTAATCCAGGGAATTGGGTCATGACTGTGCGCTGGCCAGGGACGATCGGCACGACCAAAAATTACTTTTTGCTGGATTTTCTGCTGCCTAATTACGAATTGGTAATGCCATTTTTCTTGATGCAAACACTAACTCATGCGACTGTTAGGGATGTCACACAACACCGTCTTTCTCAACTCTTTACGACTCATTTCATTATTTATATACGATTTAAAGATGATAGTATGGGCAAACGAAAGTCTTCCAAAACTCTATGGCAATCCACTTGCACTGAGCCTACGTTAACACCTTGAATGTAGTCTTGCTCGTTTGGAACGCTTGAAAATAAGTTTTTTCCACGTATTTTAATGTATTAAATGCTCAGAATTATAAATATCGAAGAAATAAATATTATTTTCACGGCTTGTTGTGAGATGTTCTTGTGAGATATTTTTTTTTGTCTATTACTTCCTTACATATAATAACGAGTTAAAACTAATAGGTACCAACAAATAAGATATGACTAATTTTATACAAATCAAGCAAAGATTAAATTTTGATTGGAAACGTACGGGACGACATAATTGAACAAATTAATCAGTTAATGAGTCGCATGTATGTATCAAGGCCTATGGGAAGCTAATGAACAGAGTTGTTAAGGACATATTCGTTACCATACCATATTACAAATGCACTTCGTTTCTTCTTATTCAATGTATTTTGTCGAATTATTTACTCAACCAATCTACTCTCTGAGAATTGTACGTGACGATAAGTGAGGGCTTCATTGTCCAAAGTGACTCAAAGTCCTGCACATCTATTTATGAAGTGGAACTTATGAGACTGTTTCTCAAAACTCAAAAACTCAATTCGTGATTGAGACAAAACTACGTTATGAAATATAATAATGAAAGAGTTTCAGGTCAGTCCTCTTTAGACCAAAGTGATGGAGACCGGGGCGCACAGTTGAGGATACACTATCGGGGCACTCTGATAATGTGATAACGTTATCACTGCGATAGTTGGAGTTGTGGAAAATATCACGCTTTTTGTTGTAAAATACACATTTCCAAGTTATTGCCGTCACGTTCTCTCCATCATGGCTGTCATATAATCAATTCAGTATTGAAATATAAACAACGACATGTGTGAAAAAACGATTGGTGCGTATAACACAATTTAGGGATCGTTTTGCATGGCAGATCTTAAGGTTATTTATTTATCTATCAGTGATTATCATCAATGATACACACACATGTTTTCCCAAAATAATGTGAGCTTTGAAAAATATATCCAGCAAGTAACTGTAACTAAAAGATATTTCACTGTGTCAATGAAATATCAATGTAATGCCTTCCATCTTCATCTGAATCAGGGGTGGACTATGATCGCCAACCATGCATCGATTGTCGGCTGACGATAATTCCACTGAAAGTCCAACCACGTCCACAGGCCATCGCGTTGAGACTCGATATTGCGGAGGCAGCTGTCGGAGGGGAATCCTACGAAAGGAAGATCCGTCTGATGTGGAGACCGTTGCTGGTCTTCCCTTCATGGCTCGGTGCGGGGGACTTTGATGTCTGAACACTTACGTTGCTTCAAGGCAGCCTCTACGCTGGTGAGAAACAGTTCTGGTTGAATTAGGCATTGGAGGAGCATTGCAATTAGAAATCTTGATGCTATGCTATAATTTATGTATGCACGGACACACAGTAATTGTCTTGCAGGCTGAAGGGCAGCATGTGAGACTCACATAAAAGTGCTTTGTGGCGGACGCTCAGATTCCAAACATGCAGCACTAGAAACTGGCGCTCCAGCCCTGTACTCGAACTTCAAATCCATTATTACAACTCAATACTTCACTGCACATCAGAATAAACATTGAATTGTCAGCTGTTGTACACTGTACTTTTTGCAGGTGCATGGCAGTTACGTCCTATTTCACTGATCCCTACAAACGTATAATAGTATTAGCGGGATAGGAAAAAGTCGAGCTCGGGAGAAGATGATTTATGAAGTATTCATAACTAACGGTGGTGGCTTATTGAAAAAATAAAAGCGTATGAAATGCCAAACAAAGATGACTGAAAATTTGATGAAATTTTTCAACCCAAATCGAACAACAGGGCTGAAATATTTTTTGGCAAGCATCCATTGGTCGATGTCACCGGTTGGCTTTTCTATGAATGTTGAAAGAATTGCATCCCGCACTCAATAACAAAACGTACTTTCATTCTTTGTCCTAAAGAACATCCGACACCTATGCGCTTTATTTTTAAACCCCTTGGCACCTTTCCCCCCAGCCCGGGTCGGTTGGCCCTGGCCCGTTTTCTGCGGAGCAAATTAGTTGTGCCCACTCGACGGTCACAGACATAACGGATTAACGGAGAGGAGGACATCCTTCAGTCTGCTTGTGTTATTGAATTATTTGCTCCAAGTCTGTATATGAGAAAATTGCAGCGCAAACGATGACATAACGTTTTCCCAAACACGAAATCAATTTACATCCACATGTGGTTACAAATGCTCAATATTGTTACCTCTTTATGATGGTTGAAAATACCTGAGTGATCTAATGTTTTTCGTTCCCCTTCTTCATCAATAAATGGCCTATGCGTTGGATATTGGATTATGAACGTGAACATCCATATGTACGCATCCTCTCAACGTACAGATTGTAGTAATCGTCATCATAGTGATTCCTAATTCATTCAACATCTTGCAATAACTCAGAAAATACCAAATTATCTATTCAAGTGGATTCGATATAAGTTGAAAGTCTCAGTACTGTAATATTTGGAGAAAGGAGAAAGGCCCACATGCGTATTACTTGGTTGATACGTATGGTATCCCTGGTCAATGATTGGTCAATGATTGATCAGAGATACCATAAAGGAATCCAACACCTTCGAATCAACCAAGTAATCGTGTAAGTGGGAAATTATAGTTCATCACACTGATCATCTGAAGCTTTCTAAAAAGGAAACAATACTGAGCCTTTTAACTTTGATTGAATGCTCATGTAGAGTTAAATTGAAATTGAGTGATTTTTCAAAGGATGCCGAATTGACATTGACGATGATGAAGGTTTCAAGTATCTGTACGTTGCCAAATTATACTGATTTTGACAACTCATATTCCATTTCTACTATCACAAGGTAGCGCTTTTCTTTCCGCATAAATACCAATCGAACACGGTGATGAATAACGTACGGATACTTTCCCGCTAGCATCGTCTCACCCTAACTATGTTGTGTTCTAGTACGAAATCCTTTTTCCTTTTTGGATAAAAATTTGTAGTTTTGCTGTTCAATCTTCAGCAATATCAATAAACAAGTATCACATTCATATTGATGTTGACTGCGGACGTCATTTTCGACAATACTTGGCATAAAGACACTCTGTCAAAAAAATGGTTTATGTGTACAACATACAGGATGTATATAAAAAATTGTACGTGTTCAGCAACCAACACGTTCAAAACATCAATATGAATGTGGGCAGAGAAGAACAAGTGTGAGCTATCGGAAGCCACGTTTTGTATTTCATAGCAGTCAATGTTGCTTGACCAACCTCGTAAAATATGAAACTTTACATGCCCGAGCACATAGACAAAGGCTTTTAGAAATATTCTCTGCAAAACCGTTTGGCAGTAGATAGAGAGAAGGCGCTCGAATTGTTTATTGGAAAACTGTTGAATTTGTTATTAAAACGTCCTAGGAATGCCTTTGACGAATATTTTTGATAAACCTGGACGAAGGTTTTGTTGCCTCGTGCCTCAATTTAATTCGTTGATAAGCTGCGGAATAATCGATGCACTGCTGTGCGTACAGCTGCGCAATAATCGATGTACTGGCTCTGCGTACAGCCGTGCAATAATCGATGCAATGCCTGTGCGTACAGCTGCGCAATAATCTATGCACTGGCTGTGCGTACAACTGCTCAATAATCAATGTACTGACTGCGTATAGCTGCGCAATAACCGATGTACTGCCTGTGCGTACTGCTGCGCAATAATCGATGCACTGACTCTGCGTACAGCTGCTCAATAATCGATGCACTGCCTGTGCATACAGCTGAGCATGAATCGATGCACTGCCTGTGCGTACAGCTGAGCATGAATCGATGCACTGCCTCTGCGTACAGCTGAGCATGAATCGATGCACTACCTGTGCGTACAGCTAAGCATGAATCGATGCACTGCCTGTGCGTACAGCTGAGCAGGAATCGATGCACTGCCTGTGTGTATAGCTGAGCATGAATCGATGCACTGCCTGTGTGTATAGCTGAGCATGAATCGATGCACTGCATGTGCTTCCAGCGGCGCAATATCCGATGCACTTGCTCTGCGTAGAACTGCGAAATAATCGATGTACTGCCTGTGCGTACATCTGCGGAATAATCGCTGCATTGGCTCTGCATGCAGCTGCGCAATAGTCTATGCACTGCCTGAGCGTACAGCTGCGCAATAATCGATTAAATGCTTGTGCTCACAGATGCGCAATAATCGATGCACTGGCTTTGCGCACAGCTGCCCAAAAATTGATGCACTGCCTGTGCGTACAGCAGAGCATGAATCGATGCACTGCCTGTGCGTACAGCTGAGCATGAATCGATGCACTGCCTGTGCGTATAGCTGAGCATGAATCGATGCACTGCCTGTGCGTACAGCTGCAGTCTCAAAGTCCCATATTTACGACAGGAACCGCACGACCAATCTGGATATTTACTTGCGAGCAATTAGTAGACGAGTAGTGAATGTTCAAATGTTTATATTTTATGGCATTCGAACATTCGCATACACTGAAAACTAGTCTATATAGGCAGCTGACGTCAGAAAAAGGCTTTAGAAATAAACCCTAATAATCCGTTCTTGTCTACGATAGCACGTAGTCGTATCTCACAGCCGAGTTCTATAGGCGGAACAGTCATCACCAGAAAAAGAAAGAAATCGACTACCGTTAGCTACACCACCGAGTACCATGCAGACGATGAGCTGTCATCGCCGCCCTTCTCAGAGTTCAGTGTCCGTATTACCGTTAAAGCTGGCAGTCGGTCAACTTCTCTCAATCTGGCTGGGGTATAGACCAGTAGGGCTCAGTTGACCTCGGACTGTGACTGCAGCTCTATCTGAACTGTTAATATTATTGCAAATAATTCATTGCAAGGGTCTAGCAAATAACGTTAATTTATACGTGAATGAACTTACTTATCAAATATACAATTCTAATTACCGGTACGAAATTTTAAATTTAATTCGTACCAGCTCATCTCTGACAATAGGGCAGTTTGAACATCATGGAGTACCTATAATTTATTGTGGAAATCAACAGTGCTCTACTAAACTATACCAAGTTTGGTGTACGAAACACTTCGACATGGTGGTGAAAAATCGATATGTTCTGATGTATGGGGAAAATAGATTTATGTTATTTGTAATGTTTTCAAAGGAGTGACAATATTCCGAAAGCAGCATTTGATGGCTCAACAATAGATAACTACTATGAATTAAAACATTATACAGAGATTTTTACTATTCATTACCGTATCATGCTAAACAAAATTTAATATATGCCCGAGGCAACATATTAAATCTGTTCGACAGTGATTGGGAAAAATCTTATATCCGTATTTTACCGTACAGTCGATAAAGGACTGCAAATTATTGATTCTTATGTTTCAAAACAACGAATTTCCTTTAGATTTGCAGCCCTCTTGTTTGGTGAAAAAATTGTGGCTAGAGCTTCTCCCATCTTTTCTCATTTGCAATGCCGTTTTCCATGTGGTCCATGATTCCGATTTTTTTCTCTCCATTTTATGCCATGTTCGAGATGAAATGCATTTTTTTCAGGTACAGGATTAGGATTCGCGCTGCTCCTCAGTAAACATAATCACTGCTACAAGTTCCTATCAATGCTTGTATTTTATCTTATTCTTTTTGGAATCACTGAATAATAATATTTAGGTCAAATGTGTTCGAATATGTAATAGTTTGTTCCTGCAACTGGATAAATAAAAATCGCTTGTTACCGGACACCGTGCAGTTTTAATATAATACCATCTGTGCCTATCATAATAAGGGTGTGATAACCACTGTTGTATTAGTGTGTTACTTTCAGACGAGTTTCGTAGATATGCAAGGCAAGGTGAAACTATCTGTTGACATATCTTGATGTAACTACTGCATAATATGTTTATTTTCAAAGGCTTGAAATGTCAACTGAACAAGAAGCTGGCATTAAAAAATGCATAAGTGCAAAATGATGCACAACCATTACAAGATCTCTTCAGGCAGTGTCGGGCTCTTTCGGAGTACTGATGAGGCTCAGATACAGCGTTGCAATCAATATTTGTAGACAATGGAAACAGAATAAAATAAATCAGGATTATTTAATGCGATGGTTACTTTATGAGCGTATTTCCATCACCAACTCTGCCAATGAATTTTTAAGGAATTAAAAGCTCTTATAATCCCAGCTGGACGCCTTGTGCACTAGTGAGTGATACGGACTATCCCCCATAAGATAATGATTCTACTGAATACTACTGGCACGGAGAAATATCGATATCAATTTATATAATGATTGATGCGTTATGTTATAGTGAGTGATACGGACTAACCCCCATAAAATAAAGATTCGACTGAATACTACCGGTTTGGAAATATATCGATATCAATTGATTGCCAGCATTTTCATACTGGGAATCAATAATTGTGTTTTTTAGGTGTGAAATTATCATGCGACTATGTATATGGTGACTGATAGGTGGCCTTGTCAATATATACTTTATGTGTGGGTATATATGGATTTGTGGGTCCTTGTGCTAATAACATATACACAGTTGTTTGTGTTACACCCACTGTCTGCACGTTTATCCTGAGGGGGCATAAGTTCAATGTTTTGCTAGTCACATAATAGTAACTTTGTTTCTTTGAAATCATTACTCCACCATCGAGTGCCTCAATTAGGAATATCATTGAATTATTCATAAAACAGTAGTAGAAATATTCCTGATATAACAGTACATCAAATCACAAACCATCAGTTAACTCATGAAACCTACATGGAGCAGTTGGCCCCGAGGCCCCTGACGGGAAGCAAGGCCTGTACAGATAGGTATATATGGAGCAGTTGGCCCCGAGGCCCCTGACGGAGAGCAATGCCAGTACAGACAGGCATATATCGAGTATTCTGCCTTAGGGTCCGTGGCTTCAAGGGTACACTTCTTCTATAGGCATTTAGAGATCTGTTTGCCCCAAGGACTGCGGCTTGGAGCCCTGTCAGTGTAGACCCTCAGGGAGCAGCTGGCCTCGAGTACTGTCGCAGGAAGCACTGATTGAATCGGGCGGTAGGGAATAGTTGACCACGAAGCTCGGATACTATTGAAAATTTCAATGAAAAAATAGTGTACTGACCTCTTTTATGCGTCGTTGTACAGTTTTCAGAGTAGCCCGACAATGCAACGTAAATTTGAAATAAAATAATTTGGGCCACTATTCTGAGCCACGCTGTTTTATAATTCAACGTTTTTTAGGAAATAACGTCAAAGCTATTAACTTATGTGAAAGGTCGCCTATATCATAGCTAAGATTTACTTATGCACGAACAAACAGGATTCTTCGTCTATGCTAGTATTTTAGGATAAAAAATATTTAATTTTAAAATCTAGACGTTTGTTCAACAAATGCATTTCCAAATTAGGCGGGAAGTGGAGAAAATCTATGGATAATTTTTTTAGGTCTATTCAATATACCAATTCTTCAAGATCCGTGGAGAACTGGAGTAATTTAATGAGTTGAAATAAATCAAATGAATGCAACAGGCTTGCATAATTATGTTGTGAAGGCTTTGTATATAATTACAATATAAAAAAAAATGATGGTGAGTACATCATAAAATAATAACGCATTACTAATACGTTGAATATCCAACATAAGTAGCCCTCTTTACAGCAGAGCTCTGCGGCTCGATGCCAGAGAATTGTATTGACAAATTGACGGATGAGCGATCGAGACCTGAGGGATGGAGAAGCTTTACTTCAGAGTGCCGGTATCGTCAATGTTTTCAAATTTACATCATTTTCTGAGATATCACAGGAAATCTTCTTCAACGTTTAAAAGTTTTGAAATTTGTAACTGGTATTCCCCCAACAAAAAAGTTGGCCACAGGCGTTCAACGATGACTGTAAGATTTGTGTTGTTTATTTCATTGAAGTTGTGAGCCCCGCCTGGGTAGGTCTAAATAATGAGCATATTAGCACATAGGCCTCAATCTGGATATCTGTTTGTATTGGCAAATTCAGGAAAGAGTAGTCCACACAGTATACAGCTCGACTCTCAGACCGCGTACTCCTATCACGATAAGTTGGTTCGGTAGGCTAGAATCACCGCCTGTTTAGAAATATAAATGCAGCAGTTAGGATGGAGACTTAACTAGAATTTCTGCCTTTATCGGCCTATAAAATGAGCAATTTGCTCATTAGGTTCCCTGATGGGAGCACTTTCTGTAATAGTCGATTTGAGGAAAATATGAGCTCGATGCTCTTCACCATGAAGTGAAGACTAGAAGACATAGCTAGTGAGGTTACCAATAGTCCATGCCAAGGAAAAGGGTCACCAGGGGGCAGTTGGGATGACAATGATGGGACAACGATGGTCAGAGTTGGGTGTATTGAAGATCATGGAGCATATATATTAGGGGCAATAACATTTTCGTTTCGTTTTCAATTTGCATGGGGGTTTTGGTTCAAGTAAGAAAACGCTTAAGAGTGTAATTCAACGTGTACGCCAGCGTAAACATGAATAATTCCTGATCACGTTTTGTTTCCGATAATACTGCAATGTGATTGTACGTATGTGTATCCTCTTTAATCCACAAACGGCACTGTTAACAGTCCTGGAAAGTATTGTAAAAATGAAGAACAAACAGATTCATGCTAAGTGGCATGAACACATTCCGAAGTCACAACACGACGGAAATGTACACCAATCTTCAGCATCAAACGAGGGTAAACGGACTGTCACTGAACGTTCTTTCGCGGCACAGGATCGGTTGTGGGAGGTAAAGTAAGACATTTGAGAGAAAATATAGTATAATAAAGAGGAAGTATAATAATGTTTCTGATTGGTTGCGACTGAATTGTAGATTATGGCATCGGAAGTTGTTAACAATCGTCAAATTTAATACTCCGACACCTGCTGAAATGAGACTTGGAGTTTTCGTGTGTCAAAGGCGTCAAAAAATCAATTGAACCAAATTTCCTTATTTTTTTCAACCAGAAATGCAAGACAAAGTAGGAATGCAAGATTTTGTAAGAAAATGGAAGATAAAACAAAATTTCAGTATGTGTTCGAATATGTGGAAAAATGTAAGAAAATGTATGATAATGAAAAAAAAAAAAAAATGTAGGAAAATGTACAGTATATGGAATAGTAATTAAATTTACTGTAATGGAAGAAACTGGAAGAATATGGAAGACAACAAAATAGAAAGTAAAAAAAGTTACAAATACAAAATTCTCATGTCAGAAAATGTGTGAAAAAGCTAAAAAATTGTGAAAGTGTAGAAAAACATGGGAATCTGTACACAAATTCGGAAAAAAATATAATTTTTTTATATGTGAAAGGAATATTAGAATATTTCAGAATGCTACATAATGTACAAATGTATGAAAATGCACGAAAACGCCAGGAAAAGGGTGATAAGTAAGAAAATATAAGAACACGTGTGTATCTGTAAAAAACTGCGAAAAATTGTATAAAAATGTTTGAAAAAAAGTTTTTTGTTTAAATGCAATACATCGTTTGGGACAGTCAAAAAATGTGGAAAACTGTATGCAAATGAAGAAAAATGTACGCAAACATATGAAATTATAGGAAAAGGCATGCACATTTTTGAAAATGTGTATAAATGTAAAAAAATTGAGGACGGTATTAGGAAAAGAATGTTAAAGATATGACCAGAGGGAAGATATAGTAAGAAACCGTCAGGAAATATCATAAATGTAGGTAAAGGCAGAGTGATGTGTGTACACGAAAAAAATAAGCATGGGTAAGGAGAGTCAAAGATGTATTTGTTATATTAATATTTGGTAAAAAAATCGGTACATATATCGGTATTTTTAAGATTTTTCGTATATGCTGACTAATTTTTCTAACATTTTCTTATGCTTGTTTTCAATGTCCTGAATTAACTTACAGTATTTACATTAAATTGTCCTGCACTTTTCTCTACATATCCGACATTTTGCATATTTTCATGTTTTATCTCAAAATTTTATGCATCTTCATAAATAGTGGGCACATTTTCGCATCTTTCCTACATTTTCTTCTATTTCTTTATGTCTTATTACATTTCTTCAACACCGTCCTCTATATCTAATTTTTGTTACATATTGTTTATTTATTTATTCATATTTTTAATCATTAATCTGTTTTGTATAGCTTCTTACATGCTATTCCTTTTTCCAACAGGATATGCAAGCAAATTTCAGAAAATGAGCGAGATTTAGTAAAGTATGAGGCAATAAAAGGAAATTTACGGAGATCTTATCTTATAATATTAGAATTGTAAAATATCTGAGACAATATAATAAAACTTAAACGTGCGAATCTGTTCAGATATACAAATAAAAAAAATATTTGGGTTATTGGTATATGTTAGATTATGTCAGGAAACATAAGAAAATGTGTGAATGAGAATGACAATGTAAAAAAAAATGTAGGATTAACACATGCATGACAATGTAAGGAAATGTATCAATATATGTTACTCTGTAGGCATATATAAACAAAATGGTACGAAGATCAAATAAAAATGCAGAAGAACATAAGCCAAATGATAAATCTGTTTCTTTTTTCAATACAAGTAGGTCAGAAGTGTGTGAAAAGTAAGAGAAACGTAGATAATGTAATAAAACCGAAAATAAGTGAACAAATTATCGTAAACGTGTTTTTTTGATAACATGAATGAATATTATGATAGATATCGCTAGAAAAATTGCGACAATGTATTTGAATGCAAGCAAATGCCAGATAATGTAAGAAAATGTTATAAAGTGTATGGAAACGAGAATACTTTTGCAATTGAAAGGAACTGGAACAAAATGTGCTATCATATCAGGAAATGTTTGAAAATTTTGAAAATGTTGTTAGATGATAGGCGAATCTGTATAGTATGCAATATAACGAGAAAAAATGTTCTAAAAATTATTTTCAAATATCAGACTATGTAGGAAAATGTAAGACAATGTGAGCAATGAATGGAAGAAAATTTATAAAAATGTGAGTGCATATAGGAAAATGTGAGAGACTGAACAAAATGTACAAGACTATGAAAACGTTGGAAGATCTAAGAAACTGTCTGCATTTTCTTGAAAATGTCTGGATAATTTTTTTTATACATTATGAATGAGAATATATGAAAATTTAAGAAAATGCAAGTAAATTTTCATAGAAATAAAATAAAGAATTAAAAATTGTCAGAAAATGTTAGGCAATATCGGGAAGTGAAAGAAATTGTAGACACATGCAAGAACTTTGAACATCAGTTAGGAACATGCTGGGAACGTAAGAAAATGTAAACATATATAGGAACAGTGATGTAATGTAAGTAAATGTATGAAAATTTACTCATATTACACTACTTAAACATCCCAAAACATTTTTGTTTTCGTCTGACATTTTCAGACATTTTCAAGCTTGCTCCGACATTTACTAACATAATATTCAATTTTTGATATTTTCTTGCTGATTCATAATTTCTAGTAAACTTCATACATTTATGATTTGTTTCTGCTTCTCCGAACACTTTCATTTGCTATATCTTCGAACAAAATCGGGTATTTGCATATATTTTTTCACATTATCCTTCATTATCATAGAATTTTTTATCTTGTTCAATATTTTAGGATGTTTTTTCTTGCATCATCCTATATTTTTCTCGATTCATACATTTATTTTTTCATATCCATGCATTTTACATTTGTTTACATTAATAACACTTAATTTTAAAAATCTATACTCCCTTACATATTCGCATACATTCGCCACATTTTCATTTGTTTGATTTCCTTGAGTTTTCATATATATTTTTGTAATTTTACTAATTTTCATTAAATTTCGTTGATATTCTTCCACTGCGATATATATTTTCATAAATTAGCTAAAGTTTCTTACGTTTTCCTATAATTTCCCGCATTTATAAACATTTTCATACATATATTTGTTAAACATCATTCCTTTTCTTAGAAAATAGGCAAGAAAATAGGATACAATGTGGAAATTCAAGAAATTTGAAGGAAACGTAATTAAATTCACTACACTTGGAGAAAGTGTTAAAAAAAGTTGGAAAATATGAGAAAATGTATGATAATGTTTGAAAATGTAAAAACTATAGGAAAAACTGTACGCACAAAATTACTCTAAAAGAAATATTAGGATATACGGCTATGTGAGTAAAGACAATGTAGGAATAAATAAAAAAAATACGCCAGAAAATTTGTGATGATGTAAGAATATCAGGAAATCGTGAGAAATTATCCGAATCGGTATGCAAATTCAGAAGAAATGCTTGATAATGCGAAGGAAATATTATGATAATGAAATGAGTGAGAAAATGTAATAAAATGTAAAAGAATGTAATATATTGTAAGAAAATTAACAAGTACTCCAGAAATAAGTCGAACAAGAAGAAAATGAAGGAGATACAAGCCGGATCAGATGATGTGAATGTTATTGATTTCAACTGACATGTTGAAACAAATATCAAATTTGCATTCACATCAGTCAGACTCCAATCTCCTTGCCCTGGACCAGGGACGGTTTCCTCTACATTACGGTCTAAAGTTTCTCTTGGGGAATGTCTAATATTCTACTCCCCTGATCTTCCGCATCAATGTTGTGTTAATGCCGCGGATATTGCAAAATATAAAACTGCGGCGAAGAATGAACTAAGAGCGGCTATTGTAAGCAACGTAATTATAATTAGTTTCTAGGAGGGTGTGGTAATAGGAGGGAGGAGGTAGGAAAGTCTTCTTTCAGGCCACATTTGACGCCGATCCAGTCCACCTCAAAACATCACAGTACTTGGTTGTTGCTCGTTGCATCTTCGGCCAACCGTCGGCTGTGCAAGAGGTGTAGTTTGCTCCTTGCTCGTACTTAAATGAAAGTATTGATTTAACACATTTACGCCCTCTGATTATGAGTTACATCTTAATGTATGAATGTAAGTGACATTCAATTTGTTTGGTAGAGTGAGTTTGCATTTATACGCAGGAAAGTATATGCGATCTCCCATTGAATACAACTTAGGCAAAGCGCCTCTGGAATTGTTCAACGAAAAAAAATGTTTCATCGCGATTCTTCTGATTCAACTGATATTGCAACTCTAAATGTATTGTGTTTTTTTAAAGTTAGTGCAATAATAAACATGTAATGTCATCTTGAGCCCGAGCACTGCCTGTCATCTGATCCGTTGCCACCTCATTTGAGCACAAGCACCACAATTTTTTCGTGTTTCACTAACATTGGTTAGTTTTTTGTTCATGTATATTCGTGGACATTTGGAAACGACTCAAGGCAGTTCCTTAACGGTCCACTGGACTTGGAAAATTTCACCACATCATTTTACTAGGTTAGTGTTAGTGTTAAACAATCTCTTATAACTTTTTCAAAATGCGCTCTGTACTAAAAAATGATTGAAAAAAACATTTCTTCACCCGTCGCGTTCAAGTTCGACAGTTGAATGCGACCACTGATATAAGTAATTGAATGATCACGTGAATGAGAATTTATTTTTATTTTTTAGGAAACCAAACTATTGTATACCAACAATCACCTGTTCTATGGAAGTCGCATTTCTTCAGATGGTGATTGACGCTCCTAATGACTGTCACGTTGCCAATCAAAATGGACCCTGTTCCACTGATACTAATTGTAACCAGAATTTCGATGACGCAAAATCTATTGGACCAATAATATATGTACATATGCATGTAC
>SDVV010014599.1:0-14758 GCA_016164225.1 Gammarus roeselii
AGAGGTGGTGAGAGGCGTTGCTAGAGGTGGTGAGAGGCGTTGCTAGAGGTGATGGGAGGCGTTGCTGGATGTGCTGACAGGCGTTGCTAGAGGTGGTGAGAGACGTTGCTAGAGGTGATGGGAGGCGTTGCTGGATGTGCGGAGAGGCGTTGCTAGAGGTGGTGAGAGGCGTTGCTAGAGGTGATGGGAGGCGTTGCTGGATGTGCTGAGAGGCGTTGCTAGAGGTGGTGAGAGGCGTTGCTAGAGGGGGTGAGAGGCGTTGCTAGTGGTGCTGGAACGCGTTGCTAGAGGTGGTGAGAGGCATTGCTAGAGGTTTGGGAGGCGTTGCTGGATGTGCTGAGAGGCGTTGCTAGAGGTGGTGAGAGTCATTGCTAGAGGTGGTGAGAGGCGTTGCTAGAGTTGGTGGGAGGCGTTGCTGGATTTGATGAAAGACGTTGCTAGTGGTGGTGAGAGGTGTTGCTAGAGGTGGTGAAAGGCGTTGCTGGATGTACTGAGAGGCGTTGCTAGAGGTGGTGAGTGCTGGTGGGAGGCGCTGCTTGAGGTGTCGAGAGGCGTTCCTAGAGGAGGTGAGAGGCGTTGCTGGATGTACTGAGAGGCGTTGCTGGATGTACTGAGAGGCGTCGCTAGAGGTGGTGAGAGGCGTTGCTGGATGTACTGAGAGGCGTTGCTGGATGTACTGAGAGGCGTTGCTGGATGTACTTAGAGGCGTTGCTGGATGTACTTAGAGGCGTTGCTGGATGTACTGAGAGACGTTGCTGGATGTACTGAGAGGCGTTGCTAGAGGTGGTGTGAGGCGTTGCTAGAGGTGATAAGAGGCGTTGCTGGATGTACTAAGAAGCGTTGCTAGAGGTGGTTAGAGGCGTTGCGGGAGGTAGAATAGGAAGCTCTTAGAATCTTAGTTTCAAGAGGGAGGCTTTGCTGGACGTGCCGAGAGGCGTTGCTAGAGGTGGTGAGAGGTGTTGCTAGACATGGTGGGAGGTGTTGCTTGAAGTGGTGGGAGGCGTTACTATATGTGGTAGGCGTTGCTAGAGGTGATGCAATACGATGCTGGAATTGTTGGGAGAAGTTGCTAGAAGTGTAGAGGCGCGGGAGACATTGGTTGTAACGTTGCTAGATATGTTTGGAGGCGTTGTTAGAGGTGCTGGAAGGCGTTGCTGATGGTGCTGGGACTCGTTGCTAGAGGTGTCGGGAGTAACTGTTGGAGGTGTTGGAAGGCTTGGCTAGAGGTGTTGAGAGGCGTTGCTAGAGATGTTGGGAGGGGTCGCTTGATGTGCTGGGAGGCATTTCTAAAATCGTTGAAAGGCACGGCTAGAGGTTTTGGAAGGCGTGGCTTGAATAGTTAGGAGGTGTTGCTCAAGGCAATGGGAGGCGTTGCTAGAAGCAGCTACCTCATGCACAACGTCGATGAACACAACTTCCTGGTTCTTAGTCTATACGCTTTCTTGCGCTGTATTTGTTGTATTATTTTTCTCGTTCAATGCCTCTCGCATCAAGTCTTGCTGTTGTTGCTACTGCCCCTGCCAGTCGTTCTGCCTTCAAGCTCATTCACTCCTGCGACTGATGCCTTTATCCTGTTTCCGTTCATGAACTGATGTTTCTGCACCGGCCAACAATTAAGACCTGAAATGTAGTCATTTCTTTAGGTAGATATGATTTTCGAACCTTCGTTTCCTATCAAACTTTGTTGCTGTTCCCAATTTGCTGATGAGTAGTAAGACTTTATTAAATGTTCAAGTTGTTTGGTTATCCAATCCCGTACCAAAGTTGGCTTTTCCTCCAACAAGCAGGTAGAACCTCTGGAATTAGTGGCTCTGCCATATTACTTTTACGTTTTCCGGTTACCTCGCTTAAGGTGCTTCTGTCTTCTCCTGGGTGCGGTGTTACAGGCCGGAGGCGTTAAGCAAATTAAAGGCACTAGGTCACCGTCAGCCGTTCTAACGAAATGAGTATGTCGGTTGAAATTCCAAAGATTCGTTTGATATTATTGATCGATTTCTAGTTGATTCACCCCGCCGATCGGCGTGCATAAATCATTCTGTATTCTTCAAAGCTTCACTGTTTTCTGTTGGTACGTCTCTGGAAAAAAAAAACGTTCTTGTACCAATGCGTTGATTGTTTGATCAGGTATTTGTGTAGCACAACTGCAGTACTTAAATTTCAAATAAATGGGCACCTTCGGCTCTGCAAAAAGGGCAATGTGGATTATACAAATCACAGCCTAAATCAGAGTTCTTTTTAACTGACGTCCCGTTAATCACTTTGCCGAAATGATGAAACCCAGACCACTGCTTCATTGTGGAATTAATAATGTTCCATCATTAATGTTGTGTTTGTCACCATCCATTCCATTTCATGTCTCCAGTTATGCTCAATTGAAGGCTCTTCCCGTTGACATGTCGAAAGCACAGCACAACCATTTTGTATTTAGCTATGAAGAAATGCTGTACATAATTGCCAAAAGTACCGCAAACCCCTTTCCTGAAATAGTGAACTAGCAGATCTACCTTCTTTGAATGTCGAATGTACTGCGCTTCCATCTCGTATTTGGCTAACTAAAAGCCCTACTACGTACACGATTGCACATTTTTTTTTTAGCTTTCAACTCCTCACTGACAGGTCACCAGTTCTTGAAAACAAGTTCCGCACACACAGGCGCAATCGCTGCCTCCACTAATTACCAGCCATCTGCCAGCCCGAGTAAATTGAACACACTTCCCTTCATTCAGCGTGAGTTTCGTGACGCTCGTGAGATGACACTGCTATTATTTCGTGTACCCGTAAGTCAAGTGCCTCTGATTGTGTAATTCTGTATGGTTTCCTAACCCTATTTAACTGATATTATTAGTACATAAAACACCATGAACTAGTTTGTGGAATGGATATTGTACTCGGAGATCCAGTTCAGGTGATGAAGTTGGAAACACTATACATTATAGTAATCCATATTATTAGACCTGTTTGTTGCTAGCCTTTAATGGGTGCACATTTGTGGCATAGACAATAAATTACACCAAGAGGATCAGGCAGGTGGGTTACGCTGTCTGGGGCTGAGCCTACAGTTATTCACTATTTAATTTATCACTGCTGGATGTCCGAAAATATATCCGAAATGAATGTCCGAAGATAGCTTCGAAATGAAATAAGATGTCTGATCTTGGCAACTGAGATAGCAAGGGAAGATTGTCTTTAATATAATAGGGCAGTCTGTGCTGCCATCTAGCGGAAGGACCTGCACGTCTTGGTGTAGCTTATAATCTTTTGTTGTAGTACTAGACCCACAAAATAAACAGATTTCCTCACTTCGTGACATCAACACTGCTGCTGATATTGGGCCTTTTTGGATTAAATGTTCCCTGCATACCGAATCAGAAAAGTTATTTAAAATGGCTGACAAACTATTGAATCGCCTTTAGTTTGCTTAAACGGTTTCAATTTCCCTTGTCTGCTTTGCTGTTCATAAAGATCATATTTGATTATAGTTACTTAATTTGGGGAGATTTATTTTACCCCCACACTTGCTGTAGTTTCCAAACGATATCAAAAAAGATTAGTAATATAAGAATTCGTTGAATTTTGAGACATAATGCATCTTCAGATCGAACTAGTATTTGTTTCCTCACAGCCTGCTAATCTCGTCCAGTTCATCAATTCCCGAACAGTCTCGAGTCCGGGAGCGCAATCGGTATTTTCTTTTCACTAATTACCGACTCCTTGGCCGCCGAGTAAATGAAACACTGGGAGTGATACCCCTAGACTTTCGGCGACCGTTTCCCTGGAAACAGACAAAGGTTTACAAAGAATTCTTTTACCGAGTAGTCCTATTTCAACAGGAATTCTAGTTAAGAAATCGGTTTGATTGTGTGGGTGAATGTTGTGGATGTTCAACTAATGTTTGAGCTTCAAATTCTTATATATGATAGCGTACGCATAATTTCACTCACGTCTGTTGTGTTATGGATGAGAATGGGCTATACGTTTTGGCATTCTAACCGAAGAGTTGATGATATCTGCTGCGCCTAGCATGTATATTGCAATATTCACGACCGTTCGTGCAGCAAATACTAATGTATATTTTTGTATGTTTGAAAGCTTATTGCGTTGAACTGCGACGCCATTATGCGTATTTGAATGTTGAGTAACTTCAGCTAGAAAGTCGGGAGGGTTCATTAACCGCATTAACTTGAAGCGTAACTACTGTAATTAATCGAAACTACTCTCATGTCAATATTGTTTTCATCTTTTCAAGGTATCTAACATTCAAACTTATGTAGAGAACTCGGTAACATTTGCCTATTCCTTTAAAAGTGCAACAATGCAGCCCGTTTCAGGGATATCAATTTCTATCCAGTCAGCGCCTGCTTTTGTTCCTGGCAACGTTATCAACAGTATGTTATATGATATTCTCTGTTCTCGCCTCGGGAGTAACGGAACCGTTACGCACCCATTACTCTATCTCGTGAGATGCTTGGCTTTTTCTGCGCCTCGACCGATTTCCATAAGGCGAACCAGTTTCCTGCCACACGGGAACTAGTTGAAGGCAGATAAGACCTCCGGATGCATAAATCAAATGAGGTAAAATAGGATTTTTCATTAACCAGTTTCATCTTGTTGGTAAATTTTCTTGAGCAATGTAAACCATGTTCTTCTTGTATTTATGAACTAGTTTGTCCACTGTATTATGGGTTTGCTCTCAGTTTTGGTAGAGGTACACCTGCTGGTGTCGGTGGGCTGGAGCGCCTGTCACAGAAGGGAAAACGGGGGAGCGTTTTGAGAGGAAATGTTTTTTTAGTTTATGACCGCTTCTCGACGGGAAAACAAGACGAGCTCTGCTGAACGATACCGCTTACAAACTAACATAGATAAGCAGTGGAGGACACAAGTAAGAAGCACAGCATACTTCTTGCTATGAATGAATTACAACGAACGTTATCCGACAATTGAGTTTTCGGGACGTTTGGACAGTGTCAAGAAAAGGCTCAAAGTTATTGCATCGATTGTAGGGCAAAGAAGCAAATTGAACTACTTGAGCATATGAGACTGAAATAAATTTCTAATGTCTTGCATTATCTCTTGATATATAATCTAAAGTTATGATGCGATATCATTGTTGTATTGAACAGCAGACTAGCTGGGGACAAAAGCATCGTTTTTTCGCATTTTTTATTTGCGTTGTTTGTGTTGACCATTTATTGGATCTGCGGTATCACTGGATGTCCGCGTTAAATGTGTTTATACTGGACGTTTTCCTCGTAGGAGGTGTGCATCATTAAATACAAAAATAGTTATTTATTCTCATTTTGTGAGTAATAGTTTTTGATTGTACTTCTGAGTCTTGTACCTATCAGCCTGTCTAATTGAAACCTTTGTGCTCGGAAGCTCTTCATAATTCACGCTTCCTCTTCCTAGCCGCGGTTAATTTCACTCAACCCTCTCAGTTTGGGAGAAGAGTTCCAGGTCTCAGCTCAGGTCTCGAGCCCAAGTTTCCAGTTCATACACAACCTAAGCCAATTAAAACTTAGCAGTTTGTTACCGGACCAGTTGTCGATAGTTAATCTGCAAAGTTCTCAGATAACGACCGGATGCTAATTAGATCTGAAATACCCTGCTGTCAGTGCCGGTGCTGACGGCTCAAGCACGGGGCACACTGGTATTCGAGCTAAGGCTGCGGGGATTTCGACGAATACAGTGACATTGAGTCATGACTGGCTTGTGTTGTTGTGTTGAGTCACCCTATGAAACTGTTGTTTCAATTCTTTTCTCAATGGCACATTACTTTAGCTGTTTACTTTACTACGCGGTCTCTTGTAGTTAAAAACTCATCGCACTCCCTTGCCACTTGTTGTCTTGATGAAGCCTAACACGGTGACGCTGAGCAAGTAAAACCGCTAACGTGCCTGGTGGTAAAAGTAGATGGTTTTCCCGAATACAGACTAACCATAAACGAATTTTCTCTCCCTACTGTACGTCTTTTACTCTTGCTAGAAAAATACTTCCACATTAACCATGCGAAAGTATTTTTTTTACACATTATTCACGAGGGAAAATCGCAGCTCCAGCGATGCCCTTCCCTTAGGTCGCTATTCAAGTACCAGTTGAATAGCGACCTAAGGGAAGGGCATCGCTGGGCCTGCGATTTCCTCTCGTGGATAATGAAGTATATAAATATTCACGAGGGGGATATGGTGCAATTTATGGTGTCATCGATGATTGTGAAAGTATTTGTGTAGAAAGTGTGAAAGACGTACAGTAGGGAAAGAAAATAAGTTTATGGTTAGTCTGTATCCGTAAATAACTGAATTTTCCACGTGGAATTCAACTTCATATGGACATTTCTTACGGTATTACATCTAGATAAAGTTTCTTAATGGATAATATAATGTGTACATTTTTGATCAGTTCAAACATCGACTGGAATTTGATCATGTTAAGAGCTTTCCTAAGCTTAAATCTTGACCTATTTTTCTTTCGCTACTGTACATGAGTAAATGAATTGGCTTAGTTATCCTTCACTTTTTTTGAGAAATGATCTATACTCGAAAGCTCTCGCCAGGTGGTTATGAGAAAAAATGTATTTATATTGCATGGAATTATTTTGTATTACTACACCTCTTGCTACTTAGCTCGACAGGGCCATCTGCACTCCTTATGATACTGCCAAGTTCACAAAAACAGGGCGTCATCAGCGTCTGCAATTGAGGTTGTTAATGAGACTAGCATCTGATAAGGCACTTGGCTCTCTCATTGGAGGGCAGGAAAAACTCCCTATAATATAGGACCTCCTTAGGGTGAAAAGAGAGAGTAGCTACTTCATTTGGTGTTGGGACATACACATAACACTTACAGAGCGGCGGAGGCAGAGGGTTCCGGTGCGTAAAACGTTCAATGTTTGTGCTGAAGTTTGCACTAACGACGACATCACTGTTACGGCCGGTAGTTGTTTATCAATTATACCATCTTCCTGATAGAAACATGTTTAAATGAAAATAACTTTTCAGTGACGATTGCCTCTTCCAAACTATAAAGCACATAGTTCTCAGAGCGGTGCTTATGGGCTAACCAAATGTATTTCAGCTAGCTATGAATTGCTGGGAGATATTTCTTAACTGTGCCATTTTTTTCACCTGACAGATGGGATGGGTGCCATTGACAATTGTAAAGGGTTTCGGACTTCGGGCAAGGTGACTCCTACCTCACAATCTACTTCGGTATATTAAAAGAGCACCGAAACGAGGATCTGTTTGATGGCTACGAAGAACTCCATTATTTTGCGGAAGTATTTTTTCTGTACACACCGACGTGCATATGTGCCAGAATTTGAAAAAGAATAGTTCCAATGAAGAACTTTCCGGAGTTAACGTTGTTTGCCCCCTGCATGAGGGCCCACGGGGTCTCGCGTCGCAGCTCCGATGGCGATGAGCCACTCAGTCTAGTCTGGTCTAATTGTTTCAGCTACCGGCATCTACGAAGCGGTGCGAATGTTGGACAGTGCTGCAGGCAAGGTAACTCGTCCATCACTCAGTATACCTTAGTACAATAATCGGTTGAACATAGAAATGACGACCCACCTAGAGAAACACGCATAAATCCATCAGTCGCGTTATAAAATGAGAAAAGATAAGCAGAGATGAAATAAAAAAAGAAGAGCAGAGAGAAAAGAAGAAAAGGTGCACGCGAAGGAGTAAGAACCTACCAAAATTTACGCACTGTGCTCCCTAGCTAGGCCAGCTCACCAAGACTGACGTTGGAGATGGACTTCTAAATCTACTATAATCGTATCCTAATTCCATCAAATATCTCCGTCTTCCAGTTGCAACGTTCTCAGAAGGGATATGATTATACTGTCTTAAAACCCTATGAAGTAATCATATCACGAAGCACATATTATGAAAGATCATGTGGAGAAGAGAAATGTAATTGTTTTTATTTATTTAATTTTTCAGTTGCCCTAAGAAAGAATGATCTCACCTTCTACAGTTTTGAAGTTAACATGACGTGCATCGCGCTATTTACAAGCTTTTTGAAGCGCTACGCCCCAGTCTTGGAAAACAGTAAATGCGACCAATCAATTTCGTACCTCTTTCTTCAGTTTTGAAGTTATCAAATCATTCAGGCACCATTGGGATGGTAGCGCGGAGATGCACGAAGAAATTACGAGTTGGTAACAGGAAAGTTCCAAGACGATAAGACTTTGCCGCTATCGACTAACATATCCGTTGAATGTTGTCAACGAATCAAGTTTATATTCACAAGTGGGAACGATGCTGGGAGACATAAGGGTTTGCTCTGGCGGGCGACGCTCGGTATATTTTGGGCCGAAAACTTATAGTTGAGTTTATCTCATCGAAAATAGTCTCTGCTTGCAGTTAATTAGCAGAATGATGATTAACAAACTCTTGTGGCATGCAATCATGGATTATATTAAGATACAACGGTCAGGTACAAACACATGAATTGAACCTCTCCAGGGCTGGCAAGCAGGCGATTATTAACATAGGTCGTGCGATGTTTTTCTTAATTAGGTATCGGAGCACAAACAAATCGTCATCTATTTGCTGAAGATCGCGCACAGAAATGTGTTGATAACACTGTTTTCTTCCCATCTGTTCGTGATGAACCACCATTTACTTCCTAATTTCCTCCAATGTTCAAGTAGTTTATACAAGCATCACCACCTTAAAGAATTTTTTGCGTGCTCCTATTACAAAGCAATTAAACAAAGATACCGGTCTTTTCGCGCTTTCATTTGAAGACTGCCCAGAGAGATTTATTGGTGAGAGTGATGATGTTGACAGACGATTCAACCAACACAAACACTAAACACGGAGGATGGATCACAATAGTGCACTTGTGAAGCGCATTGTTGATGCCGATCCCAGAGAGTCTGTTTGCAGTGCTGTTGTGATAAGCAGGGAAGGAATTGTGTAACAGCTAATATTTGTTGAGTCCGGTCTTATTAAAATAAATACCTCATTTTAACGGTCCGTAGACAGCCATTGACTTAGACTATAACGCTAGCCGCCCATTTTTAAAAAATATTATATCTTTAGGAGAGCAGTAACTGCTCTGAACCCAGGGTAATTCGAGTAGCTAATGTCATCTATATCGTGTGTCATCTAACTTCGACAGTACTTTTCTAAGATCCTGTTTACAACTACAACAAACCGCAGTTGAAGGGTGGGTGTTCAGACGCCTAATTTGGCTAACCATTGTTTCAAACTCGGAAGAGTTTTCATAGTTGGTGGTGTTGTGATTCAGAATTTATTTTCCGCATCCTTTGATGATGTGTATGTTACCCGATACGAGGTCGATGTAGGTGCTCGCATGCCTTATTTGGTTGCCCAGGATTTTTATACCCAAGATACTTTGTATGACGTGTTTATTAGGACACCTAATTTGGTCAACCTATTCCTTTGAGAAAATTGTTCATCATTTTAGCAAACGAAAGACGATTTGTATGTGTTCAGATAGATCCCGATTGAAAATAAACATAGTACTTGTCTTTTCACCTTCTACCATCACTGTTGATTTCAAGCAAAGATGTGTACGGTTGTACAACAAAACGTAGGCTATGAATGGGAGTAAAAATTTAGTCTTGATGTGGGTTAAGCATCCCTATCTGACAGCACGTTGGAATAGTCTAAATTTAGTCCTAATTTGGGATAAGCATCCTTATCTGACAGCACGTTGAAATAGTCTAAATTTAGTCCTAATGTGGGTTAAGCATCCTTATCTGACAGCAAGTTGAAATAGTTAAATTTAGTCCCAATGTGGGTTAAGCATCCTTATCTGACAGCACGTTGAAATAGTCTAAATTTAGTCCTAATATGGGTTAAGCATCGTTAGCTGACAGCACGTTGGAATAGTCTAAATTTAGTCCTAATGTGGGTTAAGCATCCATATCTGACAGCACGTTGAAATAGTCTAAATTTAGTCTTAATGTGGGTTAAGCATTCTTATCTGACAGCACGTTGATATAGTCTAAATTTATTTCTAATGTGAGTTAAGCATCCTTATCTGTCAGCACGTTGAAATAGTCTAAATTTTGTCCTAATGTGGGTTAAGCATCCTTATCTGACAGCACGTTGAAATAGTCTAAATTTAGTTCTAATGTGGGTTGAGCATCCTTATGTGACAGCACGTTGAAATAGTCTAAATTTAGTCCTAATGTGGGTTAAGCATTCTTATCTGACAGCACGTTGAATTAAAGTTCTCCCCTTACCCTGTTTATTTTAAACCGTCCAGCTTGTCTCCACCACTCGGAGAGTCGGGTAGGACCACCCGGAAAACTTAGCCGTAATTGCTCCTCCTGTTTAGGTAATTCTCAACTTCACTGTATTTCAGGTTTCCTCCTTGCTTTTATCAGTGTTTTTAGCAATGTTGGTCTCTCGTGTTAGGAGCGTTTTTTCCTCGAAACAACTGAGACGGAACTGTATAGAGTAAGGCACTGCATGCAATCTAGATCCTTGTGGCTACGGGTGCTGCTGTTAAGACAATGTGGTTTTTCACGTGCAAATATAAGGTAGTACCAGAGTAAATAGCCGCAAACAAAGTTTCAATGTTACCATACTACTTTTGTTTTACATTAGGGGCAAACTCTGCAAAAACAGAACATTGCTGAAATGTCATCATTTATATGCTCTGCAATTAGCTATCACATGAGATCGAAATGTGGGAAATAAATGTTCCATATTTTTGGCTTTAGAGCCGCACTTGTGCCATTTATGAACCATTATTTTATTTCAATGTATTCCTGGAACATTCTTATTAGACCACCGTGATTACAAAAACTATGCTTTGACAGCTTCCTCCGAGTTGTGATGACAAAAACTATGCATTGACAGCTTCCATGAGTTGTGATGACAAAAACTATGCCTTGACAGCTTCCTCCGAGTTGTGATGACAAAGACTATGCATTGATAGCTTCCTCCGAGTTGTGATGACAAAAACTATGCATGGATAGCTTCCTCCGAGTTGTGATGACAAAAACTATGCATTGAAAGCTTCCTCCAAGTTGTGATGACAAAAACTATGCATTGACAGCTTCCTCCGAGTTGTGATGACAAAAACTATGCATTGATAGCTTCGTCCAAGTTGTGATGACAAAAACTATGCATTGACAGCTTCCTTTGAGTTGTGATGACAAAAACTATGCATTGACGGCTTCCTCCGAGTTGTGATGACAAAAATTATGCATTGACAGCTTCCATGAGTTGTGATGACAAAAACTATGCCTTGACAGCTTCCTCGGAGTTGTGATGACAAAAACTATGCATTGATAGCTTCCTCCGAGTTGTGATGACAAAAACTATGCATTGAAAGCTTCCTCCAAGTTGTGGTGACAAAAACCATGCATTGAAAGCTTCCTCCAAGTTGTGATGACAAAAACTATGCATTGACAGCTTCCTCCGAGTTGTGAAGACAAAAACTATTCATTGACGGCTTCCTCCGAGTTGTGATGACAAAAACTATGCATTGAAGGCTTCCTCCGAGTTGTGATGATAAAAACTATGCATTGAAAGCTTCCTCCGAGTTGTGATGACAAAAACTGTGCATTGAAAGCTTCCTCCGAGTTGTGATGACAAAAACTATTCATTGACAGCTTCCTCCGAGTTGTGATGACAAAAACTATGCATTGACAGCTCCTCCGAGTTGTGATGACAAAAACTATGCATTGACAGCTTCCTCCGAGTTGTGATAACAAAAACTATGCATTGAAAGCTTCCTCCGAGTTGTGATGACAAAAACTATGCATTGACAGCTTCCTCCAAGTTGTACGGTGACACTCAAACTGGTTCGCCCCCCCCCCCTGACTTATTACCTTAGCACAAAAGAATCGCAATTATTGCGTCACTGAAGTTGGCCGGTTCTCAGCAGGTAATCACAAAGTGCAAGAATGTCTTTGGTGTAATCACTTATAACATCCTTCACTCATTGAATGGACTAGTTTTTGAAGAGTAATACACTCATGATTGAGGATGTAGGTTAGTGGAAAAAGAATCCTTCCAATTTGCTTTGGAAATATGGAACCCTGCATAATGGAGGACGTCTGAAAGTGTTAGATGATAAATTGAGATGGCTTTTTTTGTTGATTTTAACATTAAAATAATCAAAATCATCACACATTTTGTATATGATGGCTTGACAATATGTCAAAGGAGCGCTTCCACTGCCTGTCTAGCTGCCACCGGCATTGATGTTTCCCTTCGGACCATCTGTTACTGTTAACCTGATGGTCCTCGAGTATCATTTTCCTCTTCTCTCCCAATGAATGTCTCTCACCGTAGAGCCCCCTAAGGCCCCCTGCTGTACACGTATAAAACTGTCCTTGACGAGAGTGCTCGTCCTTTTACTACGCTGGTGTTGGGGATGGCTTACAGGAGGCCGACCGCTGTCAACCGATGTGCAATCCACAATTTCCATGCTAAGAATGACCAAGCTTCATGCATAGGGCGAGCAACCTCCACATTCCCTGTTTTTTTGGCTGAATGGAATCCGGTAATGAATCACAAGCGGACACCATCGTTCTGAACCAAAAAAAAACATGTTTGCCACGCGTAAAAATCCGCAGCACGCCCCAGCCTTGTTCATCCATCATTCCCCACTGCCACGTCAGCTGATCCGGTAAATGAGAGAAGGTATCCATCGTAACGCTCCGTAAAACTTTCTGCCGGCTCTGGGGGAGTTGTTGGTGTAATGAAGGGTACCGGAATGGATTCTGGCCCTTTGTCGGAGAAAGCGCGCTTAGGTTTCGCTCACTGACATGTGTCCTACCAGGGAAAAACTGTTGACTTGGTCAAGGATTTGTCCAACATCAAAGGAAGCTTCGCACGCCAGTTCGATAGGAAAGGAACAATTTCTAGGGTCTCTTAAATACTCAGTTTCAATTCTTTGTAAGTTTGATGCTGAAGTTTGGATCCTATTTGTTTGGTATGTGCTAACCTAAAGAGCGTGGCATACTCTAGATGATATAAACACCATCTGGGCAGTGAGGAGCAATTGTTCCGTGGAATGAGCTACCCTTGCCTATTGTGTAGGATATCTAAACACAAGGGGGCATCGAAATGAAACTTTTGTTTTCAGTTTGTGAACCAATTGTCGCACATGCTTCTCGTTCTTTAGATTGATTTGTTTGATGGGACGTGCATGTTACCCTTACACCTGTCTAATATATTATACCTGTCTGATATATTTTATCTGTCTAATTTGTTTTACCTGTCTAATTTGTTTTACCTGTCTAATATGTTTTACCCGTCTAATGTGTTTTACCCGTCTATTATGGTTTACCTGTCTAATATGGTTTACCTGTCTAATATGGTTTACCCGTCTAATATGGTTTACCCGTCTAATATGGTTTACCCGTCTAATATGGTTTACCTGTCTAATATGGTTTACCTGTCTAATATGGCTTACCTGTTAAATATGTTTTACCTGTACATTTTCGAGTAATTATAACGAGAAAGAGTATTTTATTCATATCAGTCATGAAATTAAGAGGCTGACGGAAGAAGTGAGTTCAGACAAAGTATGCATGTTCCAGACGGAAATTGCCTTACAAGTGTAGTAACGAACATGAGAACGTTTGAGTTGTGTTCTACACAGATATTGGCAAGTTGTTACAATGCTAACAAAGCTGCAACATAAATCTGAACGCGGCTGACCCAACTTCTAGCGGGAGACTCGAGGCAGCCATCTTTAGCGCGTTCCTTTGGTCGCACTATGGATTTCAATCATATTAACCCATGCACAGTGCTGCCATCACATGGACTTTTTTTATCGCGCTAATGTTTTACGTTACTTTAAACATCGTATTATATTGCACATAATGTTTTGCGGGAAGTGTATCGTCGATTGTAGTGCACATAATGATTCACATGACTGGAATCGTCGCACTATTGTGCACATAATGTTTTACGTGACTTGTTTTGTCGTATTATAGTGCACATAATGTTTTACGTGACTTGTTTTGTTGTATTATAGTGCACATAATGTTTTACGTGACTTGTATCGTCGTATTATAGTGCACGTAATGCTTTACGTGACTTATATCGACGTATTATAGTGCACATAATTTGTTACGTGACTTGTATTGTCGTATTATAGTGCACATGATGTTTCACGTGACTTCTATCGTCGTATTTTAGTGCACATAATGTTCTACGTGAATTGTATCGTCGTATTAGCGTGCACATAATGTTTTACGTGACTTGTATTGTCGTATTATAGTGCACCTAATGTTTTACGTCACTTGTATCGTCGTATTATAGTGCACATCTTATGTTTTACGTGACTTATATCGTCGTATTATAGTGCACATCAAATGTTTGACGTGACTTGTATCGTTGTATTATAGTGCACATCTTATGTTTTACGTGACTTGTATCATCGTATTATAGTGCACATCAAATGTTTTACGTGACTTGTATCGTCGTATTATAGTGCACATCGAATGTTTTACGTGACTTGTATCGTCATATTATAGTGCACATCAAATGTTTTACGTGACTTGTATCGTCGTATTATAGTGCACATCGAATGTTTCACGTGACTTGTATCGTCGTATTATAGTGCACATCAAATGTTTTACGTGACTTGTATCGTCGTATTATAGTGCATATCAAATGTTTTACGTGACTTGTATCGTCGTATTATAGTGCACATCGAATGTTTTACGTGACTTGTATCGTCGTATTATAGTGCACATCGAATGTTTTACGTGACTTGTATCGTCGTATTATAGTGCACATCGAATGTTTTACGT